>JASVEL010010071.1:0-102482 GCA_032618575.1 Nicotiana noctiflora
GTTCTACTTTTCATAATTAATCTCCTTTGCAGAACTAGCCATTTCCACTGCCCTTTTTTTGAATCTTGTATACCAATACATGCCTAAACTAGCCATCTTTTTAATTTCAATATGGGAAAAGGATTATTCTTGAAGTGTTAAAAGAGTTTAATTTCTGCCTCTCTTTTTGCTTTGCCTTAATTTGGCCATGGAAGATGATTTGAAAGACCGAAGGCCCTACAGAAGTAGCTTGCTTAGGTTGGATTGTAACATGGAGAGCTTGTTTAACTCAAGAGCATCTCCAAAGAAGAGGGGTTTTAATGGTTAACAAGTGTTCCTTGTGTCATGAGATCGAGAGTTCGAGCCTTATTGGGAATAAACCCCGTAAAATAGTATTTACGGTATTAGTGATAAACGCAAAACACAAACTAATGGTTAAATCAGCAAGAATAGAAATGCAGCAATAATGACACCAAGATTTTACGTGGAAACCCTTCTGAATAAGGGAAAAAACCACGGCCAAGAGGAGCAACTAATATCACTATAGCGAAGAATTTTACACTGTATAGTAACGAGTAAAAATACTCCTAAGACCTCTACACCCTCAAAAGAAGTAAACACTCTTTCTTTTCTTTCACCTCACTACAATATCTCTCAGACTCTATTTTTCTTCACAAACTATTTTCTTATAGTTTATAGAATACCTTACTCTCTCTTTTCTCTCTTTGTTGGTGTGTAGAAATGAGAGTTGAAGCTCTACTTTTATAGCCAAAACCTCACATATAATATTTGACAATTTCTACACCCTTTTTACAATTTCAACAAGATTGGCTACCAACCTGTCACGATCCCAAATCTGGTCGTGATGGCGCCCAGCACATTGCTAAGCCAGCCTGACCAATCAATAACAATAACGGAGCTAGAAGCTCTCTTTAGCCCATTTAAGCATATCAAATCACGAAGCAATAGCGATACATATAACGAAAACGGGAACCAAGTCCCATAATACATCAACTCCCATAGACCAAGGGTCAAGAGTCATGAGCTTCTACTGAACATGAGTGTATAAAGGTTTACAGGATACCAAGTGCGGAAAGAAAAGCGAATACAAAATCAAGAGACAGTAAGAAGGAATATCGGGTCCTGCGGACTCTGCAGCTACCTCGAATATCCACAAATGTCGCTTCGCACAGCTACTGGATCACTGCCGAGAGGTACCTGGATCTGCACACAAGGTGCAGGGAGTAAAATGAGTACTGCCAGACTCAGTGGTAATAAACAAGGGTAAGACAGCGCATATAAGAAATCCGCAATAAAGCACTAAGTAAAGCTGTAATTAAATACCCTGTCACGGAATCAATATCAACCGTACCTGTACCATCAAGTACCAACAAAACAGTATAACAGCTAGCAGATGTAGCTAAATGCAATGCAATGCATGATATGACCGCTACGGCGCGTAGCCCGATCCAATTTGGGTACCCGTGCTCACTGTGGGGGTTCAGACTCCGGAGGGGCTCCTACAGCCCAAGCACAATATCACCGCGGCGTGCAGTCCGATCCAACATATATACCACTGCGGCGCGCAGCCCGATCCACTACCAGTCAGCTAATATGCAAATACAGCCTCGCAGGCTCAAAAGTAGTTTTGAAAACATCTTTTATCATTTTTCAGTTGAAAACAGTAATATCAAGTTCCAGAGATTGGAAATAGCATGATAACAGAGATAGCTACGGACTGGTAGTAACTAACATGTCAATATGATAAGACAATGATAACGATCCTCGCGGGATCCAATAACTGGCTCACGGCCCACAAGTATACTCAACCGCCCAAGAAGGGGTTCCTCGACTCAAGAGTGGCCATTATCACAATATATAATATGCAACCATCCGAGAAGGAGGTTCGACGGCTCAAGAATAGCCTAATATCATAACACAGTATCAACAAGTCGGACTAAGCCATAGTCCCCAATCACAATCGACCCCGCACTCACATGAGAGTACGTGTCTCGCCGCTATACAGCGTCACAAAGTGGTATACCGGGGTTTCGAACCCGCTGGTCATCACCCACATCTATTACTCACCTCAATACGGCGCGACGACTACTCCGCAATGCCCTTGCCACGAGAATCAAGCTCCGCACGCGTAGAATCTGATCAAATACAGTAGAAATACAACAAATTAGGCCAATGGGACGACACCCAATCAATACAACTCAATTTACAACAAAATTCCCAAAGTTGTCAAAACCCGACTTTCGGTACGCTTGCCGAAAAATTACAAAAGTCACATATTCGGAACCCTCATCTCAATACGAGTCTAAGCATATCAATTTTACCAAATTCGGACTCCATTTGCCCATTCAAAACCTTGATTTTCTAAAGTTCAAGCCTAGGGCTAAATCTTCCATAAATTACCACAAATTCCTCCATTTTCATGATATAATTGCATAATATTATCAATACTAATCATAGTTTAAGTCCATAGTTGATTACCTGATGATTTCCCTTGAGTTTCTCTTCAAAATCGCCCAAATCGCCTCTAAAGCCGAGACCCAAATGTGTGAAATGTTTCTGAAATTTTCTAACTTCCGATACACTTAACTCACTACGATTTTCGCTTCTGCGGACCATTTTCCGCCCCTCCGAAACCGCTTCTGCGACCAAATGGTTGCTTCTGCGAACCCAGGCCTACTTGGCCATTTCCGCACCTGCCAAGGACCGCTCCTGCGGGTCCGCTCCTGCAGAAAGTCTTCCGCTCCTGCGGAATGTTCCGCTTTTGCGACCCCGAGTCCGCTCCTGCGGACTCGCCTATGCGATCAATCACCCGCTTCTGCGGACTCTCCGTTTCGCCTCTTGACCGCTTCTGCGGTCTACTCTTCGCTCCTGCGACGCCGCCTCAGCGGACATTTTTCCGCTTCTGCGAAGTCACTCGCCCATGCGCCCTCTTGTCCGCTCCTGCGGACTCGCTCCTGCGCTCCCATTTCCGCAGGAGCGAAAACAACAGAACCAGAGTCAAAACCTGCAATTTTCCACATTTTCTCTCGTTTAGCCATCCGAAAACACCCCGAGGCCCCCGAGACCTCATCCAGACACACCAACACATTTTAATACCTTATTCGAACTTGCTCAAATCCTCAAAACACGTCTAATAACATCAAAACCCATGATTCACATCGAATTCAAGCCTAAATTTCTTAAAACATTCCGAATTACACAATCAATCAAAAACCCGACTAAACAACGTCCGAATGACCTGAAATTTTGCAGGCACATCCAAAATCACCTAACGGAGTTACTGCAACTGTCGGAATTCCATTTCGACCCCCGGATCAAAATCTCACCTACCGTTCGGATTTCGCCAAAATTCAACCTTAGCCAATTCAAGCCTATTTCTACACCGGACCTCCAAATTCAATTCCGATTGCTCCCCTAAGTCACAAATCACCTCCCGAAACTAACCGAATCATCAGAATCCGATTCCGAGCCCTCTAACCAAATAGTCAACTCCAGGTTGACTTTTCTTATTCAAGTTTCCTTCACAAAGGCTATATGCCTCATTTCCAATCCAAATCACTCCGAACTCACCCGATAGACTTTAACACTGATATAAAAGCATAAAGCATACAATTTCAACATAACGGGATGGTAATTCCCATGACGACGGGCCGGGTCATCTCATTCTCCCACTCTTAAGCAAACGCTCGTCCTCGAGCGTACCAGGGTGGTACTAGAAGCAACTCAATAGCTGAATGACCTTACCAAGCATATATTCGGACGATCACACGTCACCCTATATCTCATAAGCCTGAAACACCATATAGCTGAAATCTCACAGACCATCTGAACCATAAACCACATTGCACTTTCCGAAATCATATACCAATTGCTAATCCCATGCCTATACTCAGGATACACTAGAATCCACTGCAATAACCCACACTTACCCCTCCGGGTGAGATCATATGATGTATCAAACAACCCAATCACTCGAGACAATAGTCTCTAATCACAATAATTTGTCACGATAACCAAATACCAACTGAAAAACCTTTTTCATTAGATAGAGTCTTTTTCCAACACCTTCATATCATGTCTACGGCAACTGAACATGCGGTATATCGAACCCATCTCTCAGGTCAACCATTCATGAATCCATTTCACTTTTAACTGATACCACAACAGATTTCGGACCCAAATCTCGGTATTACCTTTCTAGCCCACTGAAATCACATATGCTCGCTCTCCATAATGACTCAAATGATCATTTCGATTATAACACACGCACTGGTGATATGTCACCTCAACACCGGCCTAAGCCCCGACAAGCACAACACAGGCTCCAATAGAGACATCCGAACATACTCAAATCATGACAACTGTCTTCAACAAGAGAGTTATAATTCAATTCCTTTGTGCCATCATAACATAGAATTGAGATCGCGCCTCGCATTATAGAAATAGAGTACATGACTCCTTCTCGAAAGGTCATAACATCACGTGGCCTTGCCACGATTCATGATTCTATCCAAACACTATTACTCATGAAGCACCTCAATTTACCAAGCTCAAAACGATCGGCCCCGCACATATTTAGGTCTGAACCCAAGCAATCAACCTCACCCACGGAGAAACAATTAACGTATGCTATCAAATCGTGAAAGAACACAACCGATATGCCATTCTCCAAGCGATACTCAATACAACTCTTCCTCAGAAGCCAGGAGGTATTGTATACCAGGTAACATATAACTAACTTTATTTTCACATTCCACTGTTGCGGCGTGCAACCCGCTCCAATGACATACCCGTGGCGGCGTGCCACCCGATCCAGATACCATACCTGTGGCGGCGTGCCACCCGATCTAACTAACAGTACCTGTGGCGGCGCCCCACCCGATCCATATAGAACCCTCGCCAAAGAAATGTGCATCGAGTCAAGTTGCTCATTATGGTAAACATATATAGCCTCAAGTTCGGCCACAAGAAACGTATCCGACAAAGTTACTCAATACCATAACCAAATCAACGATAGAAACCTCTGCACTGATATCCGCCACGAAGGCCTAACCGACAAAGCAATACCCACCAGCCGTCTGCTGGTCCTGAGGTACAACTACCCCGCTGGAGCATACTCTGATGCACTCTGCTACACAATTTGTGTCATACCATCATAGTCTATATCACATTAGTCTAGACAACCTGGCACCAGTCAGCAATCTAGTATCATAATCCAAATTCGTCATATCAAGCCGAGAGAGAAAGCCACTAGAGCTTCTGATTTTCGATAATCACAAAATGGTGTCGATACACATGATATACAACCACTGCATAGGCGGACTAACGAGAACTTCAAGTCTCCAACACATATATAACACATGAATCACAATGCCTGATCCCGTATTTCACTGTACAATTACATAACGCACATCAAGCGTCCATTCATACCACGAAAGCCATTCAGAAATTTCACTATGCCATCAACGACTCAATTATTATAGTCGATCCAACAAGAGAATACCACCATACCATTAGATGTTATTAGTTTACATTACCTTGTCCTTTTTGGATCATATTCCCTGCCAAGTTAATAGGATAGCAATACCATTTTCTTAAATCATCAGAAAGATCGATTCTTAATTCACATGCAGCTGTCCGCGCTGCTCAATAATTTTATTGACTTCCCATATATTATGAACTGATCTCAAAACCTAGAATATACCATTATCAACTTTCCATAACGCATCGTGTATACCATATTACACTAAGACAACATAGAAATTCATATCCCTTTCCTCCGCCTCAACATCGGCGCACTCCACTAGTCAAGGACTTTCGTGATCCCATATAGAAGAAAACTCATTACACATTCCACGCTTCGCATACCGACAGGAGTATACTCATTTTTCAAACCATGATAAAACACATCACAAACTATTTGTTCCCATTCGTTGCATAAGTTTAACTGCCAGGACTGAGTCCTTATACCCACATCAAGTTACACAACTGCCAGCACTCAAGAGCTTTGCTGCAATGTCTGCAAGTCTCATTACTCCAACCACATATCAGGAATCAATCGTATTCCTTTTTATACCATTTTGGTTTATTAACAAGTTGTTCTATTTACCCAGTTTCCTTTCTGATTCATCACTAATTTCATATCAGTCTTTACTGTAGTACTACCATAACTCAACCCATGTTACCACATGGGACTCGTACATAAGACCACACGGTCTAAAACCCATAGGCCACTCTCAATGTTTCCCAGGAGTACCACATTCTACGATACTTGTTTTGAAGAACTTCATGCGATTTTTGAATTAGTATTATTACCTTCCAATACGGATACATAGAATCCCATCATTCACCTAACATAGAACAAGTCTTGATCCCTTCTAACGAAAACACCATCTTTAGTCACATACATAATCTTAAGGCATCCGTTACAAGCAAAATCTGGAACACCACAGGACTATTCTCGGGTGTCATTTACCCTTATTCAGTTGTAATTCAACTGTCTTATTGAACATAACCACTCGTTCCGTGCTAGAACTTTGACACCGCAAAACATGATTACATACCGATACAATTAGCTATCTTTCTTTTCTATACACCGAACATTCTTCACCAACATAAGTTCACAACATCCTAGTATTTCTTCATATCTACGAAGCACCATAACCTTTATCAAAATTTCCCAACATACCTAGAGACAGAGCCAACACAGCACACGACAGTGCAATCAGTTGATCAATAACAACCTCCCCAACTTAGCTCGGAGTCATACATCAAAGCACTTTTAGCCACTCATAGCCTTCTTACTCAAAAGATGCAACAAAGTTCTAGTTAGATTAAACTCAAGTCATTTACAAGCTTCGACGGAGGTTCGAATCATCAGAAATATTAATTCTTTTGCAATTCTTGCATTCATTCACACACAACAGTTACGCCCACTCTTTAGGTGACAAAAAGCTTTTCTAAGTCCCAAATTTTCCAAAAAAAAAAAAATTCGGCAGAGTTTCCTTTGTAAATTGGCCTATCCACCTGCCAGAGAATCACCAAACCATTCTAACAATACACCCACAACTCAACAAGATATCACAATGTATTTCAACAACATTAAATCTCAATACTATACGAATCATTTTATCACAATTTATACTTGAACCTGCGCTGTACCTGCTCGAATCATAACACATATCAAATACCTTTCAATTACACATGAGGATCAACCCTCCTACTTCTTCTCAATTTAGCATTTCATCACAATACCTTCCACCAGGATACACATAGCAAAATCACTTTAGTCTTCCCGAGTTTAAACTTGTTCCACTACACATAAGGCATTTTACCTTCCCCTTACGAGATATGATAAATATTCACCACGCCCATAGCTCAGGGCTACACAACAGTTTAGATAAGAGTCGAACAATTAACAGCTCATCCATTAGTAAGCCTCCCTAATACTCTACAGATCGGCACAAGGCCCCAAACATGGCTACTAGCCCAAGTACATAGATATAAGCCGAGTCTCAGTCACTTTACACAGTAATTTATCAATTGGGAAGGATCAAGTCCAAATCCCCAGTCACAATACCACCATGCTTGTCACATGACGCATATTCCATCTCAACACAGCACTGTATAGTGCAAAAATACGGGATTTCAAACCCTCAATACATTATCTATTGCTACCACTCACAAAATCAGCACCTCAATGCTCAAGTCATAAACAAGGTCCAGCCTCAAGTCATCCTGACTGGCCCAACATGAACTCACCGAGATTATATCTCGCCCCTCGTTCGAGGAAATCACAAGCCATAAGGCAATCACATTACTGAGCGCTCGATGCGTACACGGACGTGTGGAAGGAATTTCAAAAATTATATCTCAAGTTGAATCAAGTGCGCACGATAAGAATTCCAAGAAATGTGAAGTGTTTCCTAAAGGTTCGCAGCCTCCCGAGGATAAGTACAGGCGTCCCCGTACCGATCCACAAGACTCTACCAACCGGCTCAAGACTCGTGAGGCCTAGTAAACCTAGGCTCTGATACCAACTTGTCACGACCCCAAATCCGGTCGTGATGGCGCCCAGCACACTACTAGGCCAGCCTGACCAATCAATAACAACAACGGAGCTAGGAAGCTCTCTTTAGCCCATTTAAGCATATCAAATCCCGAAGCAATAGTGATACATATAACGAAAACGGGGAACCAAGTCCCATAATACATCAACTCCCATAGACCGAAGGGTCAAGAGTCATGAGCCTCTACCGAACATGAGTGTATAAAGGTTTACAAGATACCAAGTGCGGAAAGAAAAGTCAATACAAAATCAAGAGACAATGAGAAGGAATATCGGGTCCTGCGGACTCTGCAGCTACCTCGAATATCCACAAATGTCGCCTCGCACAGCTACTGGATCACTGCTGAGAGGTACCTGGATCTGCACACAAGGTGCAGGAGTAAAATGAGTACTGCCAGACTCAGTGGTAATAAACAAGGGTAAGACAGCGCAGATAAGAAATCCGCAATAAAGCACTATGTAAAGCTGTAATCAAATACCCTGTCACAGAATCAATATCGACTGTACCTGTACCAACAAGTACCAGCAAAACAGTATAACAACTAGCAAATGTAGCTAAAATGCAATGCAATGCATGATATGACCGCTACGGCGCGTAGCCCGATCCAATTTGGGTACCCGTGCTCACTGTAGGGGTTCAGACTCCGGAGGGGCTCCTACAGCCCAAGCACAATATCACTGCAGCGTGCAGTCCGATCCAATATATATATACCGTTGCGGCATGCAGCCCGATCCACTACCAGTCAGCTAATATGCAAATACAGCCTCGCAGGCTCAAAAGTAGTTTTAAAAACATCTTTTATCATTTTTCAGTTGAAAACAGTAATATCAAGTTCCAGAGATTGGAAATAGCATGATAACAGAGATAGCTACGGACTGGTAGTAACTAACATGTCAATATGATAAGACAATGATAACGATCCTCGCGGGATCCAATAACTGGCTCACGGCCCACAAGTATACTCAACCGCCCAAGAAGGGGTTCCTCGACTCAAGAGTGGCCATTATCACAATATATAATATGCAACCATCCGAGAAGGAGGTTCGACGGCTCAAGAATAGCCTAATATCATAACACAGTATCAACAAGTCGGACTAAGCCATAGTCCCAATCACAATCGACCCCGCACTCACATGAGAGTACGTGTCTCGCCGCTATACAGCGTCACAAAGTGGTATACCGGGGTTTCGAACCCACTGGTCATCACCCACATCTATTACTCACCTCAATACGGCGCGACGACTACTCCGTAATGCCCTTGCCACGAGAATCAAGCACCGCACACGTAGAATCTGATCAAATACAGTAGAAATACAACAAATTAGGCCAATGGGACGACACCCAATCAATACAACTCAATTTACAACAAAATTCCCAAAGTTGTCAAAATCCGACTTTCGGTACGCTTGCCGAAAAATTACAAAAGTCACATATTCGGAACCCTCATCTCAATACGAGTCTAAGCATATCAATTTTACCAAATTCGGACTCCATTTGCCAATTCAAAACCTTGATTTTCTAAAGTTCAAGCCTAGGGCTAAATCTTCCATAAATTACCCCAAATTCCTCCATTTTCATGATATAATTGCATAATATTATCAATACTAATCATAGTTTAAGTCCATAGTTGATTACCTGATGATTTCCCTTGAGTTTCTCTCAAAATCGCCCAAATCGCCTCTAAAGCCGAGACCCAAATGTGTGAAATGTTTCTGAAATTTTCTAACTTCTGATACACTTAACTCACTGCGATTTTCGCTTCTGCGGACCATTTTCCGCCCCTGCGGAACCGCTTCTGCGACAAATTGGTCGCTTCTGCGAACCCAGGCCTATTTGGCCATTTCCGCTCCTGCGATACACGGACCGCTCCTGCGGGTCCGCTTCTGCGGAAATTCTTCCGCCCCTACGGTCCTTTCTGCCTCTGCGATCAGGAGTCCGCTCCTGCGGACTCGCCTATGCGGTCAACAAATCCGCTTTTGCGGTTTCCCTCATTTCTCTCTTGACCGCTTCTGCGGCCTCACCTTCGCTCCTGCGACGCCGCTTCAGCGGAGACTATTCCGCTTCTGTGAAGTCACTCGCCCATGCGCCCTCTTGTCCGCTCCTGCGGACTCGCTCCTGCGCTCCCATTTCCGCAGGAGCGAAAACAACAGAACCAGAGTCAAAACCTGCAATTTTTCCACATTTTCTCTCGTTTAGCCATCCGAAAACACCCCGAGGCCCCCGGGACCTCATCCAGACACACCAACACATCTTAATACCTTATTCGAACTTGCTCAAATCCTCAAAACACGTCTAATAACATCAAAACCCATGATTCACATCGAATTCAAGCCTAAATTTCTTAAAACATTCCGAATTACACAATCAATCAAAAACCCGACTAAACAACGTCCGAATGACCTGAAATTTTGCAGGCACATCCAAAATCACCTAACGGAGCTACTGCAAATTGTCGGAATTCCATTCCGACCCCCGGATCAAAATCTCACCTACCGTTCGGATTTCGCCAAAATTCAACCTTAGCCAATTCAAGCCTATTTCTACACCGGACCTCCAAATTCAATTTCGATTGCTCCCCTAAGTCACAAATCACCTCCTGGAAACTAACCGAATCATCAGAATCCGATTTCGAGCCCTCTAACCAAATAGTCAACTCTAGGTTGACTTTCCTTATTCAAGTTTCCTTCACAAAGGCTATGTGCCTCATTTCCAATCCAAATCACTCCTAACTCACCCGATAACTTTAACACTGATATAAAAGCATAAAACATACAATTTCAACATAACGGGGTGGTAATTCCCGTGACGACGGGCCGGGTTGTCACACAACCAAACCAAGTTAATAAAATTGGCTACCAATATTTGACAAACTCAACAAGGTTGGCTACTAACCAAACCAAGTCAACAATATTGGATACCAAACAATTTGAATGAGATGGATACCATATCAATCTCCCCCTACAGTCTCATTCATCTAGAGGGGGTAGCAATGTCTTCTAGTTGAAGCGCTCCATTACACATTCTATGTACTTCTCCTCTGACAAGTAAATCTTCCTTTTGTTTCTCGAACGAGTAATTCTCATGCCGAAAATCTGCTTAGCATGACCCAAGTCTTTCATTTCAAAAGACTTATTCAATTGTTTCTTCAACTTGTCAATCTTGGAAGCATTCTTGCCCACAATCAACATAGCATCCACATATAGCAAGAGGATGATAAAATCATCATCAGAAAATCTTTGTACAAACACACACATTGATTTGAAGAAGTCCTTTTATAGCCTTGCTCCCCCATAACGGACTCAAACTTCTTATACCACTGTTTGGGAGCTTGCTTCAATCCGTATAGACTCTTCTTAAGTTTGCATACAAGATTTTCTTTAGCTTTTACCTTGAAGCCCTCATGTTGTTCCATATAGATCTCCTCTTCTAAGTCATCGTGAAGAAAGGAATATTTCGTCAAAGTCAATACCTTTCCTTTGACTAAATCCCTTGACAACCAATCTAGCTTTGTATTTGGGCTTCAAACTATGTTTTTCAACTTTAACTTTGAACATCCACTTGTTCTTCAAAGCTCTCACGCCTTTAGGAAATTTCACCAACTCATAAGTATAGTTCTCATGCAGAGGTTTTATCTCATCTTGCATGGCTTCAATCCATTGATCATTGTGCTCATCTTCTATGGTCTCCACATAATATTCATATTCTCCCCATCAGTGAGTAATACATACTCAGCGAGTGAATAACGGGAGGAAGAAGTATGGTGTCTAGAAGACCTCCTGAGTGGAATATCTAAATCTTCCACAGCTTCGTGAGTAGGAGCATCTACCTTATCAACATTAGCGTTGTTATCATCATCACCATAATCATTGAGCCCACCAGTGTCATCTGCATTTGTATGAGGAACTTGATCAAGATTAACTAAACCTTTAGAACTTAAAGGTTCTAGTTTCTCCACTTTATTAATATCTTTAATGGTTTGATCCTCCATGAAGATAACATCACGACTTCTCACAAACTTCTTCTCAATTGGATCATATAGCCTGTAACCAAACTCATCAAGGCCATAACCAATGAAGATGCACTGCTTTGTCTTGGCAGTTAATTTTGACCTATCATCTTTAGGCACATGTACAAAAGCTTTGCAACTAAACACTTTCAAGTGTTCATAGGAAATATTTTCCATCCAAACTCTGTCTGGAACATCACTTTGCAAAGAAACCGCAAGGGATAGATTAATAACATGTGCGGCGGTAAATAAAGACTCACCCCAAAAGGGATTCGGCGACTTTGCTTCAGAAAGCAAACATCTAACTCTTTCCATCAAGGTCCTGTTCATCCTTTCTGCTAAACCGTTAAGCTGTGGAGTCTTAGGAGGAGTCTTCTGGTGTCTGATACCTTTTTGCTTGCAGTATTCATCAAACATTCCATAATATTCACCACCGTTATCAGTACGAATACACTTAAGCTTCTTTCCAGTTTCTCTTTCAACTGATGCCTGAAACTGCTTAAAGACACCCAACACTTGGTCTTTAGTCTTGAAGATGTAGACCCAAAGTTTCCTTGAGCAATCATCAATAAAGGTAGCAAAATAAAGTGCACCACCCAAAATCTTTGTCTTCATTGGACCACATAAATCCGAATGCACCAACTCAAGCAACTCTATCTTTCTTAAAGGAGGATGAGACTGGAAAGAAACTATTTTTTGTTTTCCAGCCAAGCAGTGCTCACATTTTTCTAATTTTGCACTTTCAAAATTTGACAACAATTTCTTCTTGACCAAAATATTTAGTCCTTTCTCGCTAATATGGCTAAGCCTCTTATGCCATAATGTTGAAGAGTTATTGCTCTCAACGACATTCACCATATCAACACAAGTAGAGGTCATAGTCCAGTATAGACCACGACGCTTTTCTCGACGAGCCACAATCATGGAACCCTTAGTAAAATTCCACTTTCCAGCACCATTGGTACTGATATATCTCTCCTCATCCAAAACACCAACAGAGATCAAGTGCAAACGAACATCAGGTGCATGCTTTACATTGTTTAAAACTAGTTTAGTTCCAATATTAATTTCCAAACAAATCGTTCCAACATCAGCCACCCTAGATACTATCTCATTACCCATACTCAAAGTTCCAAAGTCACCCTGAGTATAGGATGAGAAAAATTCCTTCCTTGATGTCACATGAGATGTGACACCACTGTCCACAACCCAGCTTGACTCATCAAAAGAAATATTTATCAGATATGCATCAAGGACAGTAACAAGATCTTCTGTAGTGATGGTGGCCACACGATTGCCATCTTCTTTCTGTTCTTCCTTGTCTCTATTCTCCTTTTTCAAAGTCTGGTAGAACTTTTTTGTGTGCCCTTTCTTCCCACAATAATAGCACTCAATATCTTTAAGTTTGCTTCTGGATTTTCTTATATTATGTTCTCTATTTTGAGAACCTCGATTCTTGTTTCTCCCCCTAGAGTCAGTCACCAAGATATCTGATGAAGAGGAACCTTGAGGTTTTCTTCTCATCTCTTCATTTAAAAGCCTGCTTTTGGCAAGATCCATAGAGATCATACCATCCGCAACAGAATTTGATAATGAAGTTCTAAGAATTTCCAAAGAATCTGGTAGGGCACCAAATATAAACAAGCCTTGAATTTCTTCATCAAATTTAATGCCCATAGTAGATAATTGGTTCATGATCCCCTGAAAATTATTTAGATGATCTGTCATCGCGGAACAATCGTGGTATTTTAAACCCAACATATGCACTACAAAAGAACCGTGTTATAACGGCGGTCATTTTAGCTTGTTGTGGCGGTTTTAAACCGCCAATATATGCATAAATGGCGGTTTGACAAAACGCCGGAATTACGTGCGCCAAAAAGATAATACGGCGGTTTTTGAGAATCCGCCGTAATTGAACAATGCATAAAATGGCGGTCTTCAACCGCCGCAATTGTGTGTGGTACCATTGCGTCTAAAAGGCGGTTTGAAACCACCATAATTGTTTTCCAATTGTATATTAATTTCCGCATTTTGTATTCATTACATATATTTACAACGTCCATTGAAAGCTTGTCTATTACTTGTAATAGTTTTGAAACAAACACAAGAGAATGATTAGGTAAATAAATCACTTATTGTATACAAAAACAAAAAGCGCTTCAAAATTACATCATCAAAAGCGTTAAAATTTAAGGAGTAATATTTTACATCAATTCAACATAAGGGAAATAACTATCAAGAAATCCTAGAGACAACGTTCAATGAACACTCCTGATCTGTATAGTTATTCCCATGGAGTGACATTCTGGGCTGCTACGTGATGTGGCGCTACTTTCTATATCCTGTACTGCCAATAAAATAAATAGAAGCAACAATCATAAGTAACCAAAACTCAAACATAATGGATACAAAGGGATTGTAGTAACTAATTTGTATATTGTATCTGCATTGTTCACAAAAGGTGAAACTTTCTTGAATACAACTAAATTTATAAGACTCTGTTTGCTCTCATAACTGCATACAAAACACATAAAAATCACAGCCTTCGACAAACGAACCAAACTAAAATAGGAGAAAGGTGATGTAATTACCCTTGGAGTGAAAACACAATGAGACTCGAGAAACTTATGCACACTGTGTAGCCCTGATGGTCAAGCTGCATATGCAACATTATCTACAGATTTAACCAAGCTTCAATTAATACTCAATTTCCACTCGTACACCCTGTCTCATCCAAGCAAGATTATGGCGTCCCTAGTTTATAGATTTAAGGAACCAATAACCGCGAGAATAATCACTCAAGCACACCTCAAATCAATTAAAAGATTATCCACAAATAGGTAAGTGAAAAGAGAATGTCTTTTGTGATCCTCTTTGCATCACTCCCCAAACTGATATCACCTAACGATTAGTCAACATTAAGACTAGTGGTCAACATGTAACACTATTCAAATATTAGATACCACTATTTTCAACCATTGATTGTTTCAGTGATGCATGTTGTTGAATAACATGTAAGCATAGAGCAAGCCATGACTTGAGCCAGTGGAGAGAAAAGTAAGCACCTAAGGAAAAGTTAGATTCTAAATGCCTCTAAGCAGCATCACCAACATAGCGCCGAAATTTGTGAATGCTAAGCAAATAAGTTTGAGTATGCAATATACTGTCTAATTTTTGAAACTTTAATATCTTTCACACTTGTTTATATGTACATATATTAGTTTAGTGTTTGTTGCAAAATATATAGCTACCTCTCGTTTTCTCAATCTTATTATCATAGTAACTTTTCACAAGAGAGATTCATCTGCTTAGTAATTTATAAGGAGACCATGAATCGTACTTTACTTAAAATAAAATATTACCAAGCCATCACAAGTGTTCAAGACAAGAAAATACAAATAACATGAATCAAATACGAAAATTGTATGCCAAAAAACTAAAAGAAAGTCCATGTTAATACACCCACACAGTATAAACACCCATATTCCATTTATAATTTTCAGCTTCATGGATTTAAGGATACCTTTGAACTCAAAATAACAATACTACATATTATAAATATTATATGCAACATGCAGCTCAACACAAGGAACCGCACCAAGTAGAACTATAAATAACGAAGTACTAACACCCATGTCTTTTAGAACTAAAAGTTTACCAGGTCTATTAAGCAATTACCTAGACTCTCAGGAATATGTGACCAATACTTGACTCATTCATATTCATCCAAGTTCATCCTAAGATGGCCACTTCTTCATTTGAATTGATCTTTTATTAGAATTAGCATGTACATGTGGAATCACAAATCCTTGTACATATCAATATTAACAAATAATTCTTGGATGGCTGGACAAAATATAAATTAGACATGTATGTCATATAACTTATATGATAGTCAAATTTTAACCGTCCTGCGCATAGCCATTTGAAGTATCCATGACAGATTTACATAACTTTAAAGGGACATTAAAAGAATATAAATAACAGAAGACTGTCATCAAGAGAATAAATGAACAGAGGAAAAATTTCTTGCACGCACATTCTAGCTCAATGAATGCGATTTTGTGATCAATTGTCTACACATAGTTACTTCCTAATAATCTTGCATATACTAACTTGCCTTCCATCTAACTGCCAAGGCATAATTGCTTCTAAAATTGGAAAAAAATGATAAAGGAAAGAAGAGAAGAAGATTTGGACAAAATTGAAAGAAGAGCATACCTGAGAATTGAACATCAAAGAAGAACTGAAAATGCATTAGTTGAAGGTGTGAAGAAAGAAAGCGGCTCCTGTTATCATCGCACATACACATTCACCATGATTTTGTGCACCACCTGTCAAAAGAGGTACGCGTGTTAGCCTTTCAATCAGTGAGGACAGTAGGTAACACATAAAATGACTAAAGTACCTTCATTATGAGTTTTAAAGATAAAAAACAACCAAGTCGAACCATGGCTTTTCTAATATATAGAAAAATCTCACTAAACTATACCTATTTGTACTTCTATTAACTAAACAATGTCATACTCCTCCAAAAGAATACAGAGAGTAAGGTAGTAGATCCAATAAGAAAAAGATTACCTTCTATTAGAAGGTTGTATGCCCCTGTATAACATGATCCAATGGAAATTAGAAACCAAAATACTAACTGATGACACTAGATTATTGCTTTTCAATAGAATTTTCACTAGTTTTTTCAAAAGTTTATTTCCCTTATAGTGTCCACAATAAATACCATCCTCCACTTGAGTATATCATCCCACAGATGTTTGATTTTTCAGAATCAAATTTTTATTACGAACTCTACTTCACCCACAACTCTTTCTTCAGTCAACCAAATTTCAACCCCTAATCAGACAACTCCATAATAAACAATATAAAATAGATTTTTCAAAATATAAAGGTAGCTAAGTGCAAATCCAACACCTATTTTAACAGACAAAGGAAACTAATAATGGAACCCTAGATCTAAATCAATTTATAGCGAAAAAGGAGATTAAAATAGAAAGGACCAGACCGAACTTTGTTTGAAGTTAGGAGTGTAGATTACTGAAGCCGCGGCGGAGGAAATCAAACTCTATACGAACTTCATCGTAGACCAGAAGCTTCGCCATTCCTTCTCATGTTTGAAGCAATGGCCTCTGCAAAAATAGGAGGGTAGAGAAGAGACAATCGATAATTAAGGCGATAGGATGAAATGACGATGAGGGAGAGCGAAACCTGTAATGAGTAGGGTTTATTTTGGGGAAAGTTCTAATTGGTGAAAGAGTGAGACGCTTAATTTTAGATTTGTCCGCCGTAATAGTATGATAAACCGCCGGTTTATAGCTTGTATAATATGGCGATTTAAAAACTGTCCGAGTAGAGTGCTTATTACGGCGGTTTTACTTAACTGCCACATTAAAACCTGCCACAAAATTCCGTCTTTTTTGTAGTGATGCTTTATCGGTAACATCTTGTTGTTTCCACTTTTTCGAGCATACAAACTTTCAAGGAGCTCCCATAGGGTTCGAGCATATGCCTCCCCAGAAATATGGTTCAAAACATTATCGTCAACCTACTGTCTAATAAAGCCGCTGCTTGTGTATCAAACTCCACTCTTCATCTGATTCAGGCTTTATAGTGTTGAAGACAGGTAGATGAAAATTCTTGACGTAGAGCAAATCTTCCATTTTGCCCTTCCAAGTGGCATAATTTGTGTCATTCAAAGTAACAATTCTACTAGTATTGGCTTCCATTGTTTATCACAAATACAAATACTATTTATTGTGAGACCAAAGTAATTCATTTATGATGTGGAAGATCAGAATGTGCTGCAACCACAAAGCATACTTAGATAGAACCTTGGATCTGATACCACTTGTTGGGAATAAACCCCGTAAAATAGTATTTACGGTATTAGTGATAAACACATAACACAAACTAATGGTTAAATCAGAAAGAATAGAAATGAACCAATAATGATACCAAGATTTTACGTGGAAACCCTTCTGAATAAGGGAAAAAACCACAGCCAAGAGGAGCAACTGAATCACTATAGCGAGGAATTTTACACTGTATAGTAACGAGTAAAAATACTCCTAAGACCTTTACACCATCAAAAGAAGTAAACACTCTTTTGCTTCTTTCACTTCACTACAATATATCTCACACTCTATTTTTTTCTTCACAAATTATTTTTTTATAGTTTATGAAATAACTTACTCTCTCTTTTCTCTCTTTGTTGGTGTGTAGAAATGAGAGTTGAAACTCGCATTTTATAGCCAAAACCTCACCTACAATATTTGATAATTTATACACCCTTTTTAAAATTTCAACAATGTTGATTACCAACTAAACCAAGTCAATAAAATTGACTACCAATATTTGACCAACTCAACAAAGCCTCTCACCGGAATCCCCTTACCAGCTATCCTTGTTCATAGTGGTTGAAGAGCTCTCTTTGAATGACTAGGTCAAGGTTTCAACGCTGGGCAAAAATGGTTTCGAAAAACAGGTGTTACTTATGTGAGGAGGAAGGAATCAGTTGAACATCTATTTTTGCATTGTAGAATTTCAGTTCAGTGCAGAGATTTTTTTTATGAGTACATGTGCCATATCTTGGGTTATACCTAATAGCATAAGGCCCTCATGTATCCACTTGTCACAATTCTATCCATCATTCTCCTGGTGCATCAGAAATTATGAAAGCCTATAGAAAAGCTGCGCTCAAGCATCACCCTGATAAGGTTCTTTCTAGGACCTTTCCTACTTTGTAACACCACTTATGGTGACTTTAGCTAACATTGTTTTGCTAATCTAGGCTGGGCAATCACTGGCTTGAAATGACAATGCGGATGATGGAAAGACACAGCAGAACAAGTCCACACAGATGCGGACAGGCTCTTTAAGATGATATGTAGGCGACGCCTATGCAGTGCTTTCGGACTCTGCAAAGGTATATTTATTCATGCTCTATTGTACTTCATTGTTTTTCTCCTGAGGTAATTTGTTACCATGATCGCACCTGAGGATGTGGCCTAATGCTCAATAAAGGAATCCGGAACCAAAGTATTGTTAAATTAAAAATTTGTATCAAAAATAGGTTAAAAAAAACATAAGTATATACAACGCCATAGTAGATGGCGTTGAACATAACGGACGTTTATGTTCAACGCCACCTACTATGGCGTTGAACGAATCTGTCAGGTTCAACGCCATAGTAGGTGGCGTTGAACCCATTATTAAAACCCTCCTCCCGTCTTCTTCCTCACACTTCTTTTTCTTCTTCAAATTAAAAAACAGTTTGGTCCCCCCTCTCCCCCACGCCGCCAGTCGACCAAAACAAAATCAAAAAAAAAAAATTTGGTCCCCCCGGGTTATACATATAAGTCCCGTTATAGTTTTACGCTATTGGCTTCGTGGGTAGACGAATTTGGAAGCTTTATATTAATATATTTCATCCGTAAAAAGGTATGTTTATACTACTATCTTTTAGTTTCCGAACTAGTTTGTATTTCAGATTACTTGTTAGTTTCCGAACTTGTTAGATTACTTGTTAGTTTCCGAACTTGTTATATTACTTGTTAGTTTTAGTTATTTTATGTTATTTTCCGAACTAGTTTATATTTTAGATTACTTGTTAGAAATGTTAGTTGTTTATTCATATTTGTGTAATTTATATTAGTTGTTAGTTGTAAAATAGAGACCTTTTTAGCGTAGTAAAACATACACTCTTTTTAGGATATGAAATTTTAGAGCCTTGTAGCGTAGTAATGTGTAGTATTTAGCTTGTAATTTTGATACACAAAATTAAGTTATGAAAAATTATCGAACCCGGGAGCTCAAAAATTATTGAACCCGGGAGCTAAAAAATTATCGAACCCGGGAGCTCAAAAACATCGAGCCCGGGAGCTCAAAAATATTTAATTTAACCAATTTAATTATTCTAAATGTATTTTATAATTATATGTGTAACATAGCTATTAATAATAGTTTGGTGTCGCTGGGCCTTAAAATTAAGTTATTAAAAATTATCGAATCCATGAGCTCAAAAATATCGATCCCGGGAGCTCAAAAATATTTAATTTAGACAATTTAATTATTCTAAATGTATTTAATAATTATATGCACACACATAGCTATTAATAATAGTTTGGTGCCGCTGGGCCTTAAAATTAAGTTACTAAAAATTATCGAATCCGGGAGCTCAAAAATATTTAATTTAGACAATTCAATTATTCTAAATATATTTTATAATTATATGCATACACATAGCTATTAATAATAGTTTGGTGTCGCTGGGCCTTAAAATTAAGTTATTAAAAATTATCGAACACGGGAGCTCAAAAACATCGAGCCCGGGAGCTTAAAAATATTTAATTTACACAATAAAATATTTAAAAATGTAACTTTAAATTATAAAAAAAAATACATAGCTATTATTAGCAATTTATACAATTAAATTATTAAATGTGTAACTTTTACAAGTTATTAAATTTTTTAATTTTACAGTCGACGACATGGATGCGCCCATACATCCTGGCCCTAGGAGCTTAAAGCTATTAGGCCTACAGCCGCAGCACCGATCTGAGTATATATGGGACGGACAGTTATTGACCGACACATTCCGGGGTCGGCGGATCGATATATTGTGGGATTTCCTTAGTGCCCGAGATTTACATCCTAGAGTCGTCCATCACTTGGAGGTGATGGGATTCTATAGGATTATTCGGATTGGCTGGATACAACTGGATTACTCATTGATCACGGCCCTCATTGAGCGGTGGCGACCGGAGATGCACACCTTCCACCTTCCCATTGGCGAGGCCACTATTACGTTGCAGGACGTAGAGGTTTTATACGGCCTGCCAGCCGATGGGTTACCTATTCTTTTTCCGTCGGGCATGAGGCATTTCCCTCGCGAGATGTATTGGGATTTGCTAGAGATGGTGACAGGTTTGAGGCCGGAGGCCGTTGATCATAGGGCTGGGATCAGTCGGGTACAGTTAACCCCTATTATACAGCGTCTGGAGCAGCTCCACCCTCATATTACTGATGACTCAGAGGAGGAGGTTGTGATCCACTACACTAGGTTGTTGCTGCTCCTTTTATTTGGGGGTGTCTTGTTTCCGAACACTTCGGGTAATCTTGTTAGCCTCCGGTTTCTCCACCACATTACACAGTTCGAGGATACAGCTACATACAGCTGCGGTGCTGTTGTCCTCGCATTCCTGTACAGGAAGATATGTCGGGCTTCTATGGGCACACAGAGAGATATCTACGGCTTCCTACCCCTTCTACAACTGAGAACATATTCAATGAAAATATCTGCCCCCGGTTAAATCTACCTAAATATAGTTTATCTCACCAGTATACATCAACTTTCAATGTTAGATTTGGGTTTGGGAGCGATTTGTGCAACTCAGCCCACCTTTTCCACTGATACCAGCTGACGTCGCATTACTAGACATTCCTTTAGCTGCCAGGTGGGTCATACGGCGTGGATATACGCGGGGATTTGATACCCCCCATCATAATCTTCCATCCGTCAGGGATGTGTTAGACTTCCTAGAGGATGCACAAGTAAAAATGTAACTAAACGTACCAGTTATTGTTTAAATTAGTGTTACGAATACTAACTATTTGTGTTGTTATTTGATAGTTCATCTGGACACCCTATAGTGAGGAGTTGCTAGCTACCCTCCCAGGATACTGTACTGTAGGCCGGGCTATTTGGAGGTCTTCTGTCCCTCTCACATGCCTAGATATAGTGGAGCATCATGCCTCGGAGCGAGTTTATCGTCAGTTTGGCATGCTGCAGCCTATACCGCCTCATCCTTCATGGCATCCTACACATTATGAGAGGGATGATCGTAGTAGGGTGGACGACACCTTTTTAGGCTGGCTCCAAACTCAGCTGGGCATTTGGGATAGCCGAGGTGATTTGATCCCACCTCCACAGCACTAGCATGGTATCGTACAGTGTCCCGTCTATTTGTCGGCAACCCAGTGCATCAGGTAGATGGGCGGTACGTCTCATACGCCGGGAGACACGAGGCTCTGGTAAGTTTTATGTTATATTTAATAATGTACATATAATATTGTGAGTTAAACCTATTTTACATTATTTACTTTTGTGCAGGCCATTGGATTGCATACTGTCCACCGTATGGGGAGGGAGATGCAGGATTATGCGCACGATCCAGCGGCCATTATAGATTATGGTCGCCGATTCATGGCAGTGGCTGCCGAGACACTAGAGCGTGCCAGATCGGATCAGCGCTTGGCACAGGAGGCTGATTATGTTGATCCAGCCACATACCAGCTGGTGCCAGACGACCTACTGCTCGGCGACCAGGTGCTGCCCAGTGACCTCGTGCTGCCCGAGGACATGGTGTCCAGCAGGATGCTCCCGATGAGGCCGGTGATGCTCTCGGTGATGCTCCCGGTGATGAGACGGACATTCCGTCTTACAGCCTTGGTGTATACGACACTGCAGGCCCTTCACAGATGACCCCACATGGTCCATTAATGATCACGGGCTATGATTTTCAAGCAGCGGATTGGGGTGCATACTACCCCTGGCCCATCTACCACATCTGAGGGTGCACCGACCAGGGATATATCCAGTGGCCGCCGGCTAAGTTTTGGGAGCTCTTCGCATGGTCAGGTATGAGTTTATTACTTCTGAACATGAAATTTCTTTTAACTATAACTTATTTTATTTATTACATTATAATAATCTCCTTGTTCAGGCTTCAGTTGACGATGCGGCAGATGACTACATACAAGATCCAGACGCTATGATGGTAAGATAATACAACTATTAATTATAAATTATTATGTGCTTTTATAAACTAATTTTTACTTTATTATGTAGTATTTTGCTGGACCTGACATCACAACTGTTGCATGTCATCCTGAGCCACATCCAGCTATTAGGAAGAAATTCGATGATGATGATCGTGATAGCGTACCTGGACGGGCGGGGATGCGCCTGAGGCCGACGGCTGCTTTGAAGCACACACATTGCGGGACACATATAAGATAGTTACTTTATATCTTGTATATGTTGTAAATAATATTTTTTGTAAAAACAATATTTAATTAAATATATCTATTAAATTTTTAGTTCATCATTTGTTTTATTATTTCGTTTTTTAGTTCATCATTTATTTTATTATTTCGTTTATTGTTTAGTATTTAATTATTTCGTCTATTAATACATAATATTTAACTTAAACTTAAATTATTAGAACACAAACACAAACATAACTTAATAAGAATGAAAAACATACAAATGAACTAAACACATAGTAGAAATTATTTATTCAACACTTCCATTTACTCTACGTTCTAACCACTTAAATTATTTAAGCAATTGTTATTTAATATGACACTTAGCGGGCAATATAAAAAAGTTCTTATAATTCGCTCGGGGTGGTGAGATATGATGTAGAATTTAGTCCCGGGTGGTGAGAAATGCCGTAGAATTTAGGCAAAGGTGGTTATACAACGCCACCTATTCAGGCATTGTACTGTTCAGTACGTACAACGCCTGAATAGGTGGCGTTGTACAAAAACTCCATGACACAACGCCACCTATTGTGGCGTTGTATACTAATGGAGACGTTACCGTTAGTATACAACGCCACATAAAGTGGCGTTGTATATACATATGTCACATTTTTTTTAAAACACATAGAAACGTTCTTTTTTTTTAATTTAACAACACTTTGGTTCCGGATTCCTCAATAAAGTGGGCTGAGAATTTGATATCTCTCCCAACTGAGACAAAAGACACTAGGTTATAATTCATCCCATTTGTTCAAGCCTTGGTGGATAGAGTTACCTCATGTGGAGCTAGCAGGTATCTCCATAGAATTAGTTAAGGTGCGGACGGACACAACGATTATAAAAAAAGAAATTGTTACCGAGATCAAAGAAAGTGTAGCATATAAAATGGCCAATTTGTTGCTAGTCTCTCTATATATAAAATGGCCAATTTGTTGCTAGTCTCTATATATATATATATATATATATATATACTATCCTGATCTCTGGTATTTTATGTTGGCATGTAACTAGGGGCTCGCACCATATTTACGTTCCAAACTGCCCAAACCTGATTGAGTGCCGATAATATTAAAATATAATCAAAGAAATTGATCTTTTTAATGCCTTGCCTTATCCAATGTATCTTGTTCCTAGTGTTGCAGGGGTTGTTAATGTGGAGCTTATTAAAGTTAGGTGAATTTAATTTTCTTAATTGTTGTTGGGAGTGAAGGAGCTATTCAAGAAAAGCAGCTGCTGTAGTTGACAAGCCAAAAGTTTTAACCAAAATAAAACCTGCATTGGCGTACATTGACCTTCCATGCCTGACTCGTCCACCCATCTCCCAAGAGGATTAACAGCACTTCACTACTTTTTCCCTCCTTTGGTGAATGGTGACTCGACCTCCCAGTCCAATGGTTGGAAGTGCAAGGACTTGTTGGTTTTCTTCTCTTTTTCTCTTGTTTGCTGAGGTGGTTTGACTGCTTGCAGCTTCCTTCCGTAGATTGTACATATATATATCTTGTTTGCTGAAATTTGAATGAGTTGCTGCTATTATTTTGAAGCGTTCACGTTATGACCTTGAAGAATAGATGAGAAATAATAGTCAAAGTAGAGGCAATGAGAGCAGCACATTTACTACACACACGGATTTTAACAATTATCCGTCTCAGAGAAGTGGAAGTAGACACCAGTGAGAAGACGTGTGGAGATCCCAGCCCAGAGAGTCAGACAGAAATAGATCAAACTGGTACTTGTGATGAACTTGCATTCTGTGCTTGAGCTTTCATGCAGTTCGATCCAGCCACGTCTTCAGCATTCTGCTTGCATGTGTATAGTCGATCTGCTGTTAACGCAGGATGCATGTGTGAGAAATGACAAAAGAAGCGGCGTGAAATTTGTGGATGAAGTATTTTCAACATACTGGCACTTTCATATTTGGCACTTCCTGACTAGTCATTTGAGCAGAGATGAACAAAAAATTGGTACATAAAACATTGTTTGAGAGAAATTTGAATAAACATCAAGCCTGACTCATGCATGCAAAAATGTTTCGGCAACAAACGAGGGTACGGTAGCTTGCACGGATGCTGTTGCATAGCCTTTCAGGATATGACTGGTTTTTTCTAAGCAATTTTTATCTCATTTTCTGTTCCACTTCATTTCTGCATTTGAATTTTACGCAACACAGTGTGTGCATGTATTTGAAATGTGGAAAGAATGATAGAGTGGTTTCTTTTTTTCCTTTTCATTTTCCTGATTGTTATTTATTTATTTATTATAAACGGTAACTTTTTTTAGGGATGTCCGTTTTTGTAAATGTACAACAGGTTGTAATTTCAGTTCTGTTGAGAGTTTTTGTATCTTTGCAGAAATGTTGCTTAGCTATACTTTTAATCTTCGGAAATTTCGTTACATCAACCAAACCAGAAACGAGTTCATTGGGAAAACAAAGGCACAAAGGCATATATCTGATGTATTATTACGCTTTCTATCACATATTCTTCTAAGAACATAATACAGTCGATACAACTCTAACTGTTACAAGTAGTTTTATTGAAAATTTAATGATAACCAGAAGGTGGAGGACTTCCATATCCTGGTGAGCTGGGAGGTGGTTGGTAAGTGGGTGTTGGTGGAGGTAAGCTAGGGGGTGGTTGGTAAGTGGGGGTTGGTGGCGGTAAGCTAGGGGGTGGTTGGTAAGTGGGGGTTGGTGGTGGCAACTTTGGCACTGGAGAAGGTATTGGAGTAGGTTTATAAACGGGAGAAGGAGATGGCAAACTTGGTGGAGGTTTGTGAATAGGAACATGAGGTGGTATTTTTGGTGGAGGTGAGTATACAGGAGGAGGTAGTGGTGGACTTGGTATAGGTACCGGGGTGGGAGGTTGTGGACTTGGTAGAGGAGGTGAATAAATGGGAGTAGGTGGTGGGCTTGGAGGAGGAGGTGAGGGATAATGGTATACAGGAGGAGGAGGTAATTGTGGGCTTGGCGGAGGTGAATACACTGGTGGTGGAGGTGAGTAGACAGGAGTAGGTGGTGGACTTGATGGAGGTGAATATACTGGTTTAGGAGGCACTGGTCTTGGTGGAGGTGAGTAGACAGGAGGTGGTGGTGGACTTGGTGGAGGTGAATATACCGGTTTAGGAGGTAGTGGACTTGGTGGAGGTGAGTAGGCAGGAGCGGGTGGTGGGCTTGGTGGAGGTGAATATACAGGTTTAGCGGGCGGTGGACTTGGTGGAGGTGAGTAGACAGGAGCGGGTGGTGGAGTAGGTGGTGGACTTGGAGGAGGTGAATATATTGGTGGTGGAGGTGAGTAGACAGGAGCAGGTGGTGGACTTGGTGGAGGTGAGTAGACAGGAGCAGGTGGTGGACTTGGTGGAGGTGAGTAGACAGGAGCAGGTGGTGGACTTGGTGGAGCCGGTGGCGGGATTGGTGGAGGTGAATATATAGGAGTGGGTGGGGTTGGTGGAACAATTGGAGGCTTGTGAATAGGTGGAGGTTTCACTGGAGGCTTATAAACCGGCGGCTTGACAATTGGAGGTTTGTGGATTGGAGGGACTAGTGGCGGTTTGTAAACAGGAGGGGAGCTAATAGGTGGACTATAGACAGGAGGCTTATGAGTCGGAGGTGGTTTTTCAATAGGCGGATTCAGTGGAGGACTGTAACTTGGTGGAGACACTGGGGTGGGTGGTGTTTCTACTGGTGGAGGTGGTTTTTCTACTGGCGGAGGATTGTAAACCGGTGGAGGTGGATTCTTGACTGGCGGTGGTGTGTAAACCGGAGGAGGTGACACTGGGGTGGGTGGTGTTTCTACTGGTGGAGGTGGTTTTTCTACTGGCGGAGGATTGTAAACCGGTGGAGGTGGATTCTCCACTGGCGGTGGCGTGTAAACCGGAGGAGGTGACACTGGTATAGGTGGATTCTCGACTGGTGGAGGATTGTAAACCGGTGGGGGTGACACTGGTATAGGTGGTTTCTCTATTGGCGGAGTTTGAACAGGTGGTGGAGATGTAGGAGGTTGATGATAAGTTGAAGCTGGTAGCAGTTTCAATAGTGATCTTGTATAGACCTTTGGTTGATGATTATTTGCATAAGACACCTTCTGAGAGGCCGTATATGCAGGAGAAGGATGTTTACGTACGTTTGAAGGTTTTCTCGAGGGAGTTCCATAGGTGGAAGATGAAGGTTGTGGTGGTGTATGTACATGTGCAGGCTTATTATGCATTGAGAGAGATGCTCTGTATATATGCGAACTCGAGGTTGATGGTGGCAGAAGTGGTGGAGCAAAATTGTTGTCCGCAGCAACTTTATTGCTAACCCCAGAACAAAGGTAACTGGTTCTTGCGTGCTCCTCGTACTTCTTGGAACCGTCTCCATTCTGTTGACCTACAAAAGCAGAAGAAGAGAAGCAGGAGGAAGGAGAAGAAGAAACACGATTCAAGCTGTCAACACCAGAGAAGAAGAACACAAGAAAAAACAGAGAAACAGAGAATGAGTTGTTAAATGGAGTCAATGGGTTTTTCATTGTATGAAAGCAGAATTATATGATGATGACAGCTATAATGAACATTTCTTCACAGAAGTGAAGGTGCTAAACCTGAGATTTTATAGTAGAGAACTTGAGAGACTATTATCAGTTACAAATTTCGTGTCAAGATCAACAAGGTTTTAGCATTGGATTTTCTGCATGGACTAAAGCTCTGTGAAGACGAATGTCACATTTCCATGGTGGGAAAAGTAACTTTGAAATTTGTCTAGTTTTCTTTATAGTAAATGAGGTAATAGGTTGGTTAGATGGAGATAACAATGTAATAAAGGCATTCAGCAACCTTTAGCCTTTAGTAGAGTCGTAAAGCTTTTGAATTTTCTTTAATTAAATGAAGTTAAATCTTTTAAATCAAATCTGAGAGAGTTTCTTGAGTTACGAGGTAAGGGGCGGTAAACTGTACGGAGTGCATCTCTTTTGTATTCAAAACTAGAAATTGGTATTTCATATTTAATGTACTATGCTTCTTTAGTAAACTTGTTATTTATAGGAAAATATATTTGGCCAAACGAAGAATGGCCCAAATGTCCAGAATAGGGGTACAACGGTAACTTCGCACTGCTTTTGAGGGCATAATAGATATTTGTGCATTTTCGTTTTTCATATATACCCTTTGGCAGATTTTTCGTTTTAAATTAATTTTTTTCTCTCACTAATTTAATTGTCTTATTTTCCAAAATCCATGCTTCATCAATTTCTATAAAGCACATATACATATACTATACTAATTAAACGAAATACACTAAAATTTACATATACTATACCAATTAATCGAAATACACTAAAATATACAGATAATATATTAGAGGAAATACGTTTAAAAATTAGAAAAGATACGTATAAAAATTAAACTATTGATATTTATGGTTAAAGTGGTCACTTTCTAACTATAACGACCCGGTCCGTCGTCATGAGAGTTACCACCCCGTTACCCCTTCATTTATGTGTTTCGTGTTTCTATATCTGTATTAGAGTCTATCGGGTGAATTGGAATTTATTCTGGTTGAAAATGAGGCATATAGCCTTTTTGAGTGAAGTTTGTTTATGAAAAGTCAACCTGGAGTTGACTATGTGGTTAGAGGGCTCGAAATCGAATTCTGACGATTTGGTTAGTTCCGGAAGGTTATTTGTGACTTAGGGGAGCGATCGAAATTGAATTTGAGGTCCGGTGTAGAAATAGGCTTGAATTGGCTAAGTTGAAATTTTTGCGAAATATGATCGATAGGTGAGATTTTGATCCGGGGGTCGGAATGAAATTCCGATAGTTGCAGTAGCTTCGTTAGGTGATTTTAGATATGTCTGCAAATTTTCAGGTCATTTGGACATCGTTTGGTCGGGTTTTTGATAGAATGTAGGTTTCGGAAGTTTTGGTTGAATCTCAGGCTTGAACCGGCCTTAATTTGATGATTCGTGTGTTTGAGGGTATGTTTTAATGATTGGAACAAGTCTATATGATGATTTAGAGAGAATTTGTATTTTTGGTTGAGGTCTCGGGGGCCTCGGGATGTTTTCGGAGGGGTCTACGGAAGAGTTTTGAAGTTTTTGGACTGCTGGTGTGTTGCAGCAGGGATTTTCGCTTCTGCGGATGGGGAACCGCAGAAGCGGCCCCGCAGAAGTGACCAGGAGGTCGCAGAAGCGACCAGAAGGTCGCAGCGATCAGGGGCTGTCTCGGAAAATTCCGCAAAAGCGGAGGAAGTATCGCTGGTGCGGGCGCGAGCCCAGGTCCGCAGAAGCGAGCCCAGGTCCGCAGAAGCGGATGTGACCATTTTGGGAGAATGTCGTAGAAGCGGTGAAGCTCCGTAGACGCGGTCACGTAGGTGCGAGACCTGAGTTGCAGAAGCGAGGTGGCCTGTTAAGTGAATTGTCGCAGAAGCGACCAGAATTGCACAGAAGCGGACTCGCAGGTGCGAGTCCAGGACTGCAGAAGCTGAAATAGCGTCAGTGATAAAGGAAAAGAATGTTTCGAATTTCAGAATGTTATAACACATAGAGGCTTTGAACCAAGAGGCGATTTAGGCGATTTTTAGGAGGAAATCGAAGGGATTCTTCAGGTAAGCATTCACGGACTCAATTTATGTTATTGTCTTGTTAAATTCTGGTGTTAATACCTGAAAATAGAGGTTTGGAGATGTATTAATGGAGGTTTTTGCTTTAAGCTTGGGATATTAAAAATTATTAATTTGAATGGGCAAACGGAGTCCGATTTTGATAAACTTTATATGTATGGACTCGTGTTGAGATAAGAATTCTGAAAATGTAACTTTTGTAATTTTTCGAGAAGTGAACCGAGGGTCGGGTTTTGGCAACTTTGTATTTTTGGTGTAATTCGAGTCGTTTCGATTGGGTTATGTTCCTTTAGCCTATTTTGATGCATTTCTATTGGTTTTGATCAGATTCTGCACCCGTGGAGGCCGATTCTCGTGGCAAGGGCATTGCGAACTAGTCTTCGAGCCGAATCGAGGTGAGTAATGGGTGTGACTGATGACCAGCGAGTTCGAAACCTCGGTATATCACTATGTGACGCTGTATTAAGGTGAGACACGTACTCTCTTGTGAGTGCGGGGTCGATTATAATTGGGGACTATGGCTTAGTTCGACCTGGTAATACTATATTGTATTGTTGGCTATTATTGAGCCGGTAAACCTCCTACTTGGATGGTTGTGGATATCTTTGGGCTGTGAGCCACTTATTGGATCCCGCGAGGATCGTCACTATTATTTCTATGAATTGGCATATTTATCTGATACCATTCCTGGGCTATTACTATCTAAAATGGTTTTCCAAACTCTGGGATTTCTGAAACACTATTTTCTATTGAAAATGATAAAAAGAGATTTCAAATGTTATTTATGTGCCTGTGAGGCTTGCATTGCATGTAGCTGGACTAGTAGTGGATCGGGCTGCGCGCCGCAGCATATCATAATATTGTGCTTGGCATGTAGGAACCCCTCCGGAGTCTGAACCCCTATAGTGAGCACGGGTACCCAAATGGATCGGGCTATGCGCCGTAGCGGTCATATTCATGCATTGCATTGCATTTAGCTATATTTGTTGTACTGTTGGCTGATATTGCTGGTTCTGATATTGCTCATGTTGATAATTGATACAGTATATTGTTGTATAGCCTTGCTTAGTATTGTATTGGGTTTTCTTACCTTCATTGTCGTACCCTTGCTTATTACCATTGAGTTGGAAGTATTCACACTACTCCTTGCACCTTGTGTGCAGATCCAGGTACATCACAGCAAAGCTGACTCTCCAGCCGCTCGGAGTGCTTCATTTGGACTGTCAAGGTAGCTGCTAGCGTCCACAGGACCTGATTCTCCAGTCTATCCTTTCTTTTCTTTTGACTATTCTGCACTTGTAGTCACAGTTGTATACACTATCACAACATCTGGTAGAGGCTCATGACTTATGACTCCAGATTCGGTGGGAGATTTTATACTGGTTTTGGGATATCTTTTCCCGATGTGCTAGATGTTATATCATTCTCTTATTAATGATTTTATGCTAAAAAGGGTAAAGTGGGAGCTGATAGCTCTGTGTTATGAATGGTTGGTCGGGCTGGCCTAGCAATGTGCTGGGCGCCATCACGATCGGGTTTTGGGGTCGTGACAAGTTGGTATTAGAGCCTAGGTTACTAGGCCTCATGAGTCTTGAGCCGGTTAGTAGTGTCCCACAGATCAGTACAGAGACGTCTGTATTTATCCTCGGCAAGCTGCAGACCTATTAGGAAACACTTCATATTCTTGAACTCTGTTGTGCGGTTTTGTTGTTCCGAGAACCGAACTTATGTATTCTATTCTCTCGCAGATGGCGAGGACTCGTGATAACGAACGAGGTGGACGACCATCATTGTCACCAACTAAAGGTTGTGGTTGTGGTCGTGGTTGTAGTCGTGGTCGCAATAGAGAAGCAAGGGCAGTGCCAGTAGACCCACCTAGTGGTTGAGCCTCCAGCAGCACCCGCTCAGGCACCGGCAGTGTCTATTGTTATTCCTGGCTTTCAGGAGACTTTGGTCCAGATATTATCAGTTTGTATGGGATTGGCTCAAGTAGTTTCAGCTACCACTACAGCAGCGACATCTCAGACCGGGGGTGGTCATCAGATGCCCACATCTCGCACACTAGAGCAGGTTCTGCAGGGACTTCAGACGCTAGAGGCAGTCCCAGCTCAGGTAGTTGCACCGGCTGTTCTAGTTGCGCCAGCTGTGCCAGCCCTAGAGTATGTGGTACCGGTGATGCCTGACGACGAGCAACGCCACTTGGAGAGATTTGGTATACTCTAGCCACCTTCATTCAGTGGTACTGAGGACGGGGATGCCCAGGGTTTCTTAGATAAGTGTCAGAGAATGCTACGTACAGCTGAGATTCTTGATTCCAACGGTGTTTTATTTAATACCTTCCAGTTTTCTGGTCCAACATTCGATTGGTGGGAGGAGTTTGAGAGGCGTAGGCCTACAGGAGCAGCACCTCTTACCTGGCAGCAGTTTTCCACTCTCTTTTTAGAGACGTATGTGCATCAGTCCCGTCGAGAGGAGCTACGTCGCCAGTTTGAGTGGTTAGTGCAGGGTGATATGTCAGTGACCCAGAATGAGCTGAGGTATACTCAGTTGGCTAGGCATGCTATTTGGATGATCCCGACAGATCGGGAGAGGATCAGGAGGTTCATTGATGGCCTCAACTATTCTATTCGCATTCTGATGACCAGAGAGAGAGTATTATTATCATATTTTGAGCAGGTTGTTAATATGGCACGCTCTATTAAGGCGGATCGTCGCTGTGAGCGAGAGAGAGGGAGGCCTAGAGGCCTCGAGGTTCTTGCAGTTTTAGTGGTGCTCCATCCAGGGGGCAGTTTCATCAGGGCACAGGTCGCTCATCTAGGCCTCCTCAGTCATGTCGCCCAGAGCATAGTGGAGCTTCTTCTAGTCGTGGCCGTCAGGGTTTCCAGCAGGGCCGGTCTTCACTCAGAGCCCTCCTAGCTTAGAGTACAACACCTACTTCTTCGGCCCAGTGTTCATCTGCGGCGAGGGGTTCCCTTCAGTCTCCTTCTCCAGCGCCAGGTAGTTGTTTTGAGTGTGACGAGTTTGGCCACATTAGGAGGCAGTGCCCTCGACTTCGCAAAGATAGGTCTCAGTAAAGGGATCAGCCCTCCTCTTCAGCACCATCTCAGGTTAGTAGAGGTGGAGGTTAGTCTTCTAGAGGTCGCCCCAGAGGTGAGGAGCGATCGAGTGGTGGTCAGGCACATTTCTATGCACTCCCTGATAGGCGTGATGTTGTTGCCTCTGATGCAGTGATTACAAGTATCATTTCAGTTTGTCACAGAGATGCCTCTGTTTTGTTTGATTTCGGGTCCACATATTCGTACGTGTATTCTTATTTTGCACATCATTTGGGTGTGACCCGTGGTAGTCTTGATTTTCCTGTTCATGTATCCACCCCAGTGGGTGATACGATTATTGCGGATCATGTCTATTGATCCTGTGTTGTTTCTATTGGGGGTCTGGAGACCTAGGTGGATCTGTTATTGCTAGGTATGGTGGATTTCGATGTGATATTGGATTGTCTATACTGATTGACATTGTTTAGGGCCCCAAGCCATGTAGATAGAACCATTTTGTAACTTGTTATGTCTTCACTAGACATAAGAGCACATCCCAAAAGAATGGACTGCCTATGTTGATTGACACCAACAAATGAAGCAAATGGCATATTGTATCGATTCACAACGTATGTGGTATCAAGGTATATTACATCATGAAACTCCTCATATGGAACCTTAGAGTGTGAATGAACCCATACGACATTACGAAGTCGACCAAAACTATCCACATCTACGGAGTAGTAAAATTCCCTATCTTTTTGCTACATGTCACTGAAGAACTTGAGTAATGATTGTGCATCCCCTTCTTACAACTGAAGCTTTCTACTCTTCAAGATATAATTTCTATAGTCCTTTGGTGTACAACCAGGATTTTCGGGGCCACCAGCAAGTACTTTAGTGACTTATATTTTTAAGGTCTTAAGCCAGCAATATCTTTGGTTGCAAGAGTTCTCTTAAGAGACTTACTAAGCGATCTGTGTCCAGCCATCAATCACGATAGTGCTTGTTCCAATTGATGATTATATTTTTTTACCACCTTTAAAACACGCCATGAACCATTCTCCTCCAAAATTTTATTTATTCTAGCACGGCAATTCCTCCTCTTAGTAACATGCTTATTCCTTGATTTCCTAGACCTATCACAACCATATTGCACATACCTAACAATATCACCACCTTTTTTGTTGGATGTTCTTCTGATAATGCAAAAACCCGATAATCTTGCATGTTCTTTGTAAAAATCAAACAAAACATCCTTACTACTGAACCGCATCCCAGTAATTGGACCAATTATAAGATCTTCATCATTGAACTCATTAGGCATTTCCCTGTCCTCTCCAACTTCTCCCTCTTCCTCTAAACAATGGCCATCGTAATCATCATCATCAACAGCAGTAGCAGCAGCATCGTCAACAGGATTTTCTCCATCATTGAAGTTGCCTCTGAATCAACGTCGATCGATTCATCTTCATTCATCAAACGGTCATCCAAATTCAACCCTAATGATATGTGTAATGCATTCCTTAGTTGATCCGACCTAATTTCTAGACTATTATTCGGGTTTAATGGGTCCAAACTAGTTTCTTGGTTAGTATTCATATTTAGGTTAAGGGAAGTGTGGTGAATTATGTGTTTAATGAAAGTTATATTAACATTAGTATATGGTATGATATATACATAATAGACCTTTGATCTTCACATACGCATAAATTGCATTTAATTAAAAAAAATGTGATTGTATTTAACAAAAATGCGTAATTATATTTTTAAAAAGACGCAACTATATTTTAGAAAAATCATCTTGAGCATATATACGGAGGCTTTTTATCTTCCCATACTGAGAGAATGATAATTTATGGGATCAATGTTTTGAAATAATCAAAAGTTATTAACTAATTTTGGAGGAAAATATTTTGGAGGGAAAAAAGGCCATTAAGCCAAATGAAAAAATAAGGGCTTTACTGGTATTTTACGGGTGTGGTCATTTTTGGGCCACGCTGAGTTTGGCCGAATAGCATCTACCACCTTATATATCCTATATAACGCTTTTCATAAATATTTTTGACACGTGATGTATAATGGACGAATCAAAAGTCAAAGTGCTACGGATGTTTATGTCGGTTTGTGCTTATATGTGTGTGTCACATCTATCTAACTAAATTTTTCTAATTGTTTTTATTCAACAGTTAAGTTTGAGCTTGTATTTTTTATTTTAGAAATCTGTGCATCTTGACATATTCCTTTCAATATCATTTTATATTAATATAGAATTTTGCATCGATTAACATGGAATACATCCCCGTCTGTCACTATCCAAGTTTGCCTTCGCGAACTGCGCACCCAGTCTATTAGGTAAGCCTAGCAATTTGTGGAAAACAAACAAAATACGAAACAAATAAAAAACAGAGGATGAAACAAAATAAAAACATTTAGGATGTCGCTCGGCATATACCAATACATACTCTCAAAAACTGAATCAACTCCCCAGAACCTCATGAAATCACAAGCTGAGAATATTACATAGTGCTCTAACTCCAGAATATTTAGTCAAAAGAAAATACAGAAGATCTATAGCTAAAAAAGGGAATTGAGAGGGACTTCTCGGTCCGCGGACGCACTCGGAAAATCGCCTCGCATCACTGACGGTATGGTTGACCCGAAGAACCTGGATCTGCATACAAAAACATGTGCATAAAAGAGCATAAGTGCACCACGGCGGTTCCCAGTAAGTGTTAAGCCTAACCTCGGTCGAGTAGTGACGAGGAAGGTCAAGGCTCTACTGGTTATATACATATATATGTCATAAGAGAAAACAATATCAAGTGAGACAGAATAATAAAGATAATAACAACTATAACGGAAGGAAAATCACAGAAAGAAGGTAACTCCACACAGAGATAGTAACAGGGGACCACCCAAGATATCGTCCTGCAGTCCCAAATGTAAATATCCGAAGGATCTCCCGGGATATCGTCCGGTAGTCCAAATCATAATGTGCAGGGGATCTCCCGAAATGCCAATCCGTAGTCCCAAATGTAAGTATCCAATACAAGGGGAATCTCCTGGGAAGTTGTCCCGTAGTTTCAAATATAACGTGCAGGGGATCTTCCAGAATACCAATCCGTAGTTCAAATAAACATGCAAGGGGATCTCTCGGGATATCGCTTTTAGTCCCAAACTAAACACATAACAGTCTCACGAAGAATATTCAATTCTATCAAATTTCGTACCAAGGAAACGATATTTTTATCCTAACATGTTGCACTGAATTCAGGTATAAAGTTTAAGCAACTAGAATAATTAGCATGCTTCCCTAAACTAGATAGTAGGCTTTAATTGTAGGTAGTGTACAACAAGTAAGAGAAAAAACACAATTATATCTACTTAATGAAAACTGTATTTTTCTAACAATTAGCACATATATGTACTCACCACCTCACGTATACGACATTCATATATCAACAATACCAAATCCTAATAGGAGTTACCTCACAAAAGGCTAGGCAAGCCATTTACATCGAACTAGCTCAATCAACTCGAAATCACGTTCTTGACACGAGTACCCGACTCCAAATGGCACAAATCTATTCAAATTAATTGCACAATGTAAATATAACTTCAAGTAACTAATCATATACTATATTATCATATATCATATCATATACTATATTATAAACTGGAAAGTTGATTTACTAAAATATCCTTCAAAAATTAAATGACTAATTTAATTTACCTATCATTAAATGATTAACTTGAGCTACTTAATGTTACATTACTACTTAAATGGGAGGGCTTTTCATCTTATATAACTACTCCCAACATTTTGATATGTTTAGTATGTCGTGTAGCCTTTTCACGTAATGTGTGAATTTTATCTTATTCTTTATTAATAATAAATTGTAGCCTTTTCAGCTTCCTTCTCTTATTAATTCCCATTGATCAATTCTTTTTCTCATTTCTTTTTAGAAATTTCATCGTAATTCTTAGAGTCTCTTCATGTTGTTAAAGCCCCTTTTGCATCATTTCTCTCATAGATTGAATTTTTTGGTTCTTTAGCTTCCGAGTTTCTCCCATTCCTGATTGGCAAGAGGTTCTGTTTCAAGATTAGCAAGTTGGTTTCTTTTTCAATTAGTTAAAGATTCAATTTTATGTAATTTTTTCAGAACTTTTGCTGATGAGTGAAAGTATTTGTTTTGTTTTTAGGTATTTTGGAGAAAGATATTGGAAGCATTCATCACCAGTAGTTTAGTATATATGATTTGTTTGTCTCTTTTTCTTCTTTCGTTCTGCTTTTGCTTTAATTCCTTCTGTTGGATTTTTGGTTTTATGCTTTTTGTTTGTTACGTATTTTTTGTATTTGGGATTTTGCTTATTTTTTTACTTACTTGGATGAATGAATTGAACATGGTTCTTAGATATGTATATTCTGCTTTTGAATGTTTTAAGATTATTGAAAAAATCAGGGTTGAGAGTGAAGAGTTTGGTGCCAATATTGGTAATAACAATTTTTTTTTTTACTCTTATTATTATTTCGATTTTGTCTTTGGGTTTGGTAGGAATGAAATGTTAAGGGGGGAGGGGGGGACAAACTCACCTATATCTTTCTTCATCTACCTCCACCACTAGTACTATCTCAAATTATGATACATCTTTGCGGCACCCGAATGGATAGAATATCGCGAACTATGGGCCTCTTTTGGAATCAACTCCCGAAGCCCGTCAACATTGGGTACACAAATCCAACCCTGAATCCTTATTACCCTATCATCACCAATGATCACATCTCTAGCATTACCATGCAGAATGTTGTCCTTGAGGACGATAAGATGAGGGTCATCAAACTAATGCTCCTAGATACGTTCAAACAAGGATGACCGAGAAACCACACAAGTAAGGACCCTGCTGGACTCCGAAAGATCCAATCTCACAAACTACTTGGCTAAGGCTTGAGCATCCATCGCCATGGGCCTCTCCACAGCAAGTACACAAGTCAAACTTTCCGCCCGGTGACTCAAAGCATCGGCCACCAGATTGGCCTTTTCCGGATGATACAAGATAGTGATATCATATTCCTTTAGCAGCTCTAACCACCTCCTCTAGCACAAATTAAGGTCCTTATGCTTGAACATATGCTACAAACTCCGGTGATCAGTATAAATCTCACAAGGCACACCATACAAATAACAACACCAGATCTTCAAGGGTTGAACAATGGCAGCTAACTTGACATAATGGACAGGATAATTCTTCTCATGTAACTTCAATTGTCTGAATGCGTAGGCAATCACCCTACCGTCCTGCATCAATACCTCTCCAAGGCCAATCATCGAGGCATCATAATACACAATATAAGACCCCAAACTGATAGGCAATATCAAAATGGGCGTTGTATTCAAAGTTGTCTTGAGCTTCTGGAAGCTCTCCTCACACTCTTTCGTTCACTGGAACGGAGCACCCTTCTGGGTCAGCCTGTTCATATGTGATGCAACTGATGAAAACCCATCAATAAATCGACGGATGGATCTATGTAGCTGAGGATGGTCTGGGCCAACTCTACACCGCTTCAAATTTCTTTGGATCCACCTTTATCCACTCACTTGATACCACGTGACACAAGAATGCCACGGAATCCAATTAAAACTCATATTTCGAGAACTTTGCATATAACTTTTTTTCTCTTAAAGTCTGAAGCACTGTCCTCAGGTGATGTCCATGATCTTCCCGACTTCGGGAGTATATCAGAATGTCATCAATAAAGACAATGATCAATGAGTCAAGATATGGCCAGAATACACTGTGCATCAAATGCATCAAGGTTGTTGGGCCATTAGTCAGCCCAAATGACATAACAAGGAACTTGTAATGACCATATCGAGTCCTGAAGGCAGTCTTCAAAATATCTGACTCCCGAATCTTCAACTGATGGTAACCTGAATGCAAGTCAATCATAGAAAACACATGAGCACCCTATAACTGATCAAACATGTCATTAATACGAGGCAAACAACAACAATTCTTCATTGTAACCTTGTTCAACTGGCGATAATCAATGTACATACACATAAAACCATCCTTTTTCTTCACAAACAAGACAGAAACACCCCAAGGTGATTCACTGGCTGAATAAAACCCTTATCAAGCAATTCCTGTAACTGCTCCTTCAACTCAGGAGGAGCCATACGGTACGAAGAGATAGAAATGGGTTGAGTTCCCAGCAAAAGATCAATGCCAAAATCAATATCTCTATCGGGCGGTATTCCTAGAAGATTAGCTGGAAACACATCAGAGAAATCCCGTACTACTAGGACTGAATCAACTATAGGGGTATCAATACTAACATCTCTCACATAAGCTAGATACGTGTCACACCCCTTCTCATCTATGCGTTGAGCCTTAAAGAATGAAATAACTCTACTAGAAGTATGATCTAAGGTAACCCCTCCACTCTACTTGTGGTACACCTAGCATAGTTAGCATCACATTTTTGCATGAGAATCAAGAATTAACTGTAGGGGTATCAATACTGACATCTCTCACATAAGCTAGATACGCGTCACAACCCTTCTCAATCATACGCTGAGCCTTAAGGAATGAAATAACTCTAATGCAAGTATGATTTAAGGTACCTCTCCACTCTACTCGCGGTACACCTAGCATAGCCAGCATCACAATTTTCGCATGACAGTCACAAATAGCATAATGGGGCAGCAACCAGTCCATGCCCAAGATAACATCAAAATCTACTATGATGAGCAATAATAAATCGACTCTGGTCTCAAAACCACTAAGAGCAATCAAACACGCTCGATAAATGCAGTCCACAACAAGGTTATCTCCCACAGGAGTAGAAACATAAACAGGAGAACTTAAGGAATCTTGAGATACGACCAAATATGGGGTAAAATAAGAGGACGCATAAGAATAAGTGGAGCCTGGATCGAATAAAACCGATGCATCTCTATGACAGACCAACAATACCTGTGATGACAGAATTGGAAGCGACGGCCTAAGTACGGGCAGGGAGAGCATAGTATCTGGCTTGGCCTCCCTCTTTAGGGAGACCTCTACCTCCCCAAACTCCACCTCTAGCTGGCTAGGTAGGTGGGGTAGCAACTAATGTTGTAATCATAGCCTGGGAACTTTGCAGAGCACGTTGTGGGTGAGAACTATGTGGAGGTGCACACCTTCTAAGTCTGGGACAATCCCTCACCATATGGCATGTGTTGCCACACTCAAAATAAGCTTTGAGAGGAAATTGCGGCTATGAATGACCACTAAAAGAACCCCGTACAGGAGGCGCACTAGATACTGGAGGCGCATAATAAGGCTCCTGAGGTCTAGGAGGAGTTGGAATACCACTAGTTAGTGGAATAGCTGAACTAACGGGGCGACTCATATAACCCCTACCATGACAAGCTGCAGCTAGGGAACGGGCACCAGAACAATGGCCTCCCTCTCCTCTCTCTCTCCCGAGCATGCATACCTTCTACTCTTCTAGCAATGCTCACCACCTACTGATAAGGAATATTCATCTCCAACTCCTGAGCCATGCTAGACCTGATGCTAGGAATGAGCCCCTCAATAAACCAGTGAAATATCACGAACTGTAGAAATCAAGGATGGTGCATTCCTAGCCAAGTCAGTGAAACAGATAGAATACTCTGAGACAGTCATAGTAGCATGGCGCAAACACTCAAACTCTGCGAACCATGCATACTTGAGGCTTTGAGGAACATACTCTCTCACGACTATATCTAAAAATTGAGTCAAAGTCGGGAAAGATGCCTCAGCTGGACTGTCTAACTCATAAGTATGCCACCACTGATAGGCGGCTCCTCGAAGCTGGAAAACAGTAAAAGAAACCCCGCTCGATCCTAATTTACCCATGGTACGGAGGATACGGTAGCACTCCTCTAGAAATATCAAAACATTATCTAATGCTCGTCTACTGAATGTAGGAGGCTGGTACTTCTTGAGCTTCTCAAGCCTCCTCTGCTCCTCCTCTGAAGCTATTGCCCTCTCCTCGGGCTGAACTGGGGCTATAGGATGTGCCGGTATAATCTCTAGGACCTGATCAACATGCACTCGCTGCTCAGGAGTGCGGGCAGCGGGAGTCTATGCTCCTCCCTCGGCCTGGGATGTGGATGCAGCAAGGAGAAGTAACCCTGCCTGAGCAAGAGTGGTCTACATACTCATGAATTGTTCAAGAGTCTCTTGGGGAGCTGGAGTAGTAGTAGCAGTAGGCGTATTAGGTGCGTGGGCTCAAGCTGGAACTACTAGTGACTCTTCTGTAGCAGCTCGTGCGGGTGCTCTGGCTGAACCGCGTGCACGTCCTTGGACTCTACCCTGGCCCTGACCTTTGACGGCTCTCGTAGGGAACGCGGGTATCTGGTCACCTCCGGCAGCACGTGTCCTCACCATCTATGAGAGAATAAAAGACAAAAGTTTAGAATTTTGATATCAAAATCTCGCACGACAAGGAAATCAAATGAAGTGGAATTTTCTTAAAAGTTACATAGCCTATTGTAGATAAACACAAACATCTCAGTACCGATCCGCGAGACTCTAATAATCTGGCTTGTGATTCATGACTCCTATGAACCTAGAACTCCGATCCCAACTTGTCACAATCTAACTTTGCCCCGTGAACTGTTATGACGGCACCTAGTCTATACGACTATGTAAGCCTAACAATTTGCGAAAAAGAAACAAAATACGAAACAAATAAAAAAACTGAGGATGAAACAAAATAAAAACGTTTAAGATGTCACTCGGCATACCAATACATACTCTCAAAAACAAAATCAACTCCCAAAACCCATAACCTCATGAAATCACAAGCTGAGAATACTACATAGTGCTCTAACTCCAGAATGTTTAGTCAAAAGAAAGTAGATCTATAGCTAAAAGAGGGAATAGAAAGGAACTCCTCGGTCTACGGATGCGGCAGATATACCTTGAAGTCTCTGAAGATCGCCGCCTTACTGACGATATGGCTGAGCCGAAGAACTAAGATATGCATATGAAAAACACGTGCAAGAAAGTGCATGAGTACACCATGGCGGTACCCAGTAAGTGCCAAGCCTAACCTCAATCGAGTAGACGAGGAAGGTCAGGGTTATACTGGTTATATACATATATATGTCATAAGACAATACAACATGAAGTGAGACGGGATAATAAAGATAATAACAACTATAATGGATGGAAAATCGAAGAAATAATGTAACTTCACACAGACATAGCAACAGGGGACCTCCCAGGATATCGTCCTGTAGTCCCAAATGTAAATATACAAAGGATCTCCCGGAATGTTATCCCGTAGTCCCAAATATAACGTGCAGGGGAATCTCTCGGAATACCAATCCCTAGTCCCAAATAAACATGTCAGGGATCTCCCAAAATATGGCTCGTAGTCCCAAAGTAAACACACAACAGTCTCATGAGAATATTCAATTCTAACCAATTACGTACCAAGGAAACAGATATTTCTATCCTAACATGTGCACAAAATTCAGGTAAACAATTTAAGCAAGTTGAACAATTAAGTCACTTAGGCATGCTTCCCTAAACTAGACAGTGGGCTTTTACAGATAGTGTACAACAAAGAAGAGGAAAAAAATACAATTATATCTACTTAACGAAACGGGATTTTTCCAACAATTAGCACATGTACGCACTCGTCACCTCACGTACACGGCATTCATATATCAACAATACAAAATCCTAAGGGGAGTTCCCTCACACAAGGTTAGGCAAGCCACTTACCTCGAACCAGCTCAATCAACTCGAAATTATGTTCTTTCCACGAGTTCCCGACATTAAATGGCCCAAATCTCTTCAAATTAATTGCATAATATAAATATAACTTCAAGTAACTAATTCAACAAATAAATTCGAAGCTAACACGCGAAATTAAGAAAATCGCCCAAAAGTCCCCTGGGCCCACGCCTTGGAATCGGATAAAATTTATAAATTCAGAACCCCCAATCACTCACGAAAATACTCAAACAAAAGTCACCAAAATTCGACGTCAAAATCTCACTCAAATCCCGAATTTTCAATTTGGGGACTTTTCTCCCATTTCTCAACTTTTATCCCATAATTCCTTAATTATAAGAGGAAAACAACAATATATCAATGTTCTAAGATCAAAATCAATTATAGAAATCATTGCTCCAGCTTTTTCCTTCAAAACCCCTAGAGAAATCGCCCTCAACCGAGGTCCAAATCATTTTTTTCCAACTTATGAACTCAAACCCTCATTCTTCTGTATTTCTGCCAAGCGATTTTTACACATGCGATCCCACTTCTGCGGTCTGTTAGCCGCGCCTACGACTTTTCAATCAACGGCCATAAGTCGCACCTGCGACTCTATCCTCGCAGATGTCGTCCGCTTCTGCGGTTCTTGGGCCGCATCTGCGACCAGTTTCCTTTGGGCCTCAGACCGCACCTGCGATCCTCCTACCGCTTTTGTGGCGCCGCACCTGCAGTCCTACATACGCAGGTGTGGTTATGATAGGTTCAGCAGCTCTGATTTTTGCCGAAGTCCAAATTTCAATCCGTTAAGCATCTAAAACTCCCCCGAGGCCCCCGGGAACCTCTACCAAATATCTCAACCAGTCCTAAAATATCATATGAACTCATCCCAAATCTCAAATCACATCAAACAACGCTAAATCCACGAATCACCCTCCAGTCCAAGCCTAAGGAACTTGAAATTTCAAGAATCCTACAATTGACAATAAAATCAACCAAACCAAGCCCGATTGACTCTAAAATTTGCACACAAGTCACGTTCAACACTACGGAGCTATTTTAACTTTCGGAATCGGATGCCGGTCCCGATATCAAATTTTCACTATCGAACTGAAAATTTCAAAATTTCAACTTTCTGCATATCAAGCCAAAATAAGCTACAGACCTCCAGAACACAATCCGAATATGCCCCTAAGCCCGAAATCACCCAATGGAGCTAACGGAATCAATTGAATTCCATTCGAGGCCATCTTCACACTACTCCGACTACGGTCTAAATTTTAAAGTTTAAGCTCTCATTTTGGGACTAAGTGCCCCAAAACACTCCGAGACTCAAAATGAATCCTCCCGACAACTCACAATAACAAAAACAAACACGGGAAATGCAGTTAGTAAGGGATCGGGGCGTTAGTTCTTAAAACTACCGGCCTGAACGTTACAGCGTCACACATGTTCAGAAACTAATATGCAAGATAATTGTATGAAGATGTTTCTTCTCTCAAGGGTTTAAGATCTTAAAAGCTCAAATCTGGATTAATTTGGTGAAGAAGGGTTTGAAGTCAATCCCATATATATCCTACACGTCAAAGTGCTCTATAAATTATCAAACGAAACAAACAATTACTTCGGTACCTTCTCCATTCCAAAAGAATAACATTGATTAGAAAGTTGAATCATCCTTTCACTAATAGAACCTTTCCAAACATGGTACGTGTACAAGTAACATTTTTGTGAACTACCAATAAACTGGTATCGGGATACACCGACAAATTAATCGGTATTGACCGTTAGGCCAAACACTTGCGTTCTTTCTAAGGCCAAGGAAACCAGTAACTTATGAAAAACATTTTAGGAAAACACTTTTTAAAAAATATAATTCAGTAAATAAACGTAAACATTAACAATTTAAACTTTTAAATAAGATAATTACGCAATTCAACATTGGCACTAGAGAAAAATGACCTTAAGTTCATGTCACACTTATCTACCAATATACAAAAAATCTCAGATGTTTGGCCCACTAAAATAAGAATCACGTGAAGGGGCATATTTAAAAAAGTAACTAAAGACATAACCAAGTAAATAAAAGTGTTTGCTCCCTAAAAACCCAATACCATCTCCACAAACGAATTGCCTGTGAAATAAAATAACATCCAGTCATATGCCATTTTGAAGCATCTTATTTTTCAAGAACATAGCTTCATTTGGTTAACTGTCTACAAATTAATAGTCTATACAAGGAACTGTGCCTCTAGGTAGCCGGCTATGAGAAGTGCATTCGTAACTCAGCAAAAATTCATAAATACGTAACTCACTATCGGAGCAAAAAATGTGTAATTTCTCCCATGGAACATTGAAAACTTTCTAACCGCAACAAACTACAGATCAGTAGGGAGCAACTCATCCAAGGACGATTTTCCTTGAGCCTACAAAACGTAAAGCAAGCTTCAGAATTGCTGGAGCCTGAAGCTGAAATTGTCTGGCATCGAGATTCAAGCAGTTTTCACTTTCCGAGATGGAGGACGGCGGAACAGACTGATAAGATCGTCAAGACCCTGTTGACCAATACCATAGTATTCTTTCCATTAGATTTTTCCAGTCTTTCTTTTAGTTTCTTTTATTCGTAAGGTGTTTCATCGTTGTGCAACAGTAATAAAAGGAAAAACACAAAATTAGCAAACCAGAAGGAAGTTATAAGGGATTTAATAAACTAAGAGTCATACCCTGGTGGTGACGACAAGAAAACTGAAAAGTGTAATCAAGTATGATCCGAGAACCAACAGCAAAAGCAAGTCGAATGTCACGCTGGCAACCTACAATAAGAAGAAAGTAGGGTGTTAGATTTCTACAGGTAATGAAGAAAATGATTTGCCACAATAAGCTCAAAGGCAAATCAAGTAACATGACTCTAGACTAATAGAGGTGCAAGATGAAACAGAAAGGCCAGGTTAGGCAAGTGAGGCCTCAACAAAATAGACCTATCTGTTAAAATTACAATTGGACCTAAACAATTCAACAATGATCAATGATGAAATATATTGTACATCAACAATTTCATCTTTTACAACCGAACCATTCTTTTCCATACTTCTCTATCAAACTAATTATAATACTACATTTTTGAACATTTACTTTTATAAACCATGCAGTTAAAGCAGATTCAATCTATTGGGATGGAATAAGTATATTTTGAGAACATCTTTTTTAATGTTTTCTATGTTTAATGGACATTGCTATAAAGGTAGCTTACGTTGAAATATTGATCTAATTATCAAGATATTATTTCCTTCATCTAACTTCCGCAGACACCTCCTTGCCTTTTTAATTATTAGATACAAAAACCATTATAGACATGACTACTAGGAAGGTAGTGGCAAGGAGACAGAAGAGGGAGTGGTCTACGCACCTGATATATATGTAACCTGCCACTAATTGAATCGTAAAAAGTAAACACTTCATCTAATGTCTCATGCTGTATATTCACCTCAGCAGTATGATGAGCTAATTCCTGCAAGAGATAGAAAGCACATGTGGTCAAAATGAGAGATAGAGATATGGCTACCAGAAGGAGCTCAAATTGATATATGCCAATGCCAGTGTTATATTTTATTAAATGATAATGAAATGAATATGCCAGTGCCAGAGTAGTATCTCTCTTTCAAATAAAATCCCTCAAACATATTGTAGTAGAACCAAAACCTGCTTGATGACCAATAATCAGAAGCTCAAATGCCAGGTAGCACTTTAACAGATCATACATGTGTATAAAACCAATAGACCAACTAGTTTGAAACCAAGTAAAACCAGCTCAATTTGGTTGGCCCATCCTCACCTTTTTCAGAACATCCTTATCCCAAAGCTTGTTTCGACCAACAGAAAAGCCCTCAAAAAAAGAATTCCTTTTCTGGATAAATAGAAAAGCTCTTAAAAATAATATACCAGAACCAAAATTTGCTTAACGACCAATAGTCAAAACCTTACATCCAGGGGGGACTATAATAGGTCGAACATGTGCATAACACCAATGGACCAACAGTTCGCGACCAAGCAAAACCAAGTTTGTTAGCCCATCCTCGTCTTTCTTAGATCATCCTTGTCCTATTGGGCTGATTTCTACCAACAGAAAAGTCACCGTAACGAAGTGCTTCAAGCCTAGTTGTGACCTAAACTTCATCTCCGACCATGTTACAAAGGAGAGACATTTAGAAGATAAAGGAGGAGCTCACATGGTTCCACATATATCATTACCAGCAAGGGAACTGATTCTCTGAAAAATCAGAGAGCAGTTTCCTTTTCCCGTAAGATTAAACACTAATAAAATACCCAACACATCCAGTTCTCTCAAACAGCCATTGCTTCCAAATGATAACCAATTTAAACTGATAAACGTTCTAGAACAAAATTAAATGCAAAAACAAAAGACATTTATATGATACAGTTTAACTTTGCTGAAAGACTAGGAAACGCTATTATAATATTGCTTTAAAAAATTTGAGCTGCTAGAAATTATAACACCAGTCAGTCATGTGAAAGATGTCACCATCAATCTTTTGAATTATTTTTGGTACGAGGGAACTGTTATGAATCAACCCCAGCCCAATAAGGATATCAACACACAAATAGCAATTGGGTTGAAAAGAGCTACCGGGCCGAGAACAAGCAATAAGGTCAGGCTAATCTAGGATCCGGGTTGAGTAGCAAGCCCAAAAACTCTTCTATTAAAAGAGTTGTGGCCGGTGATTTTGAGATTATGCATATAGTTGAGAACTCTGCTCCCCTCTCTTCTCCGTTCTTGTGGCTTCTTCCTCTGGACTATCTCTTTACGTTCTCCCTCAGCTCTCACTATCCTTGTTCTCTGAATCTCCTTCTCCGTTCTAGTTTTTGTTATTGTAAATGATTGACTCTTAGAGTTCATGAATTAGACATATCATTTCCCTTGTTTACTTTGTGTTGTGATTCAAGTTCATTACATTGGTGCTTTCATCGATTTGGACTCCAATGGCAGCGGTATGCTGGATAAATTCGGCACTGGCAACCCAGAGAGCTGGGTTTATCGGGCGGAGCGTTACTTCAAATTCCTTGGCTTCTCCGAGGAAGACTGGTTACCTCTTCCTTACTTCTACCTTGAAGGTGAGGCCCTCACTTGGTTTGGTTTGATTGGCTATATCGTAACAAATAGTTCTATGATTGGAACCATTTCAAGGAGAAATTGTTTTTGCGATTTCGAAAAATGGACCTTCGCAGATTCCAATAAAAGTGTGGTTGATTCGTCCCTAGCTTATCATAGCTACGTTAGCTATGCTACTTTGTGTTCGTCTTAAGCCCAGGTATCTCCCTTACCTAATTGAGTCACAATTCCAACTTCTATGGGTTTGAATCTACACTCAAAGTTGGAAACGCAGAAGCGAAGCATGTGTTAAATGAAATGTCTACTTGAGGTTTCACCAAAGCAGTGGATGAAACTTCTTTTGTTAAAGCAGCGTGGCAAAGCACAGATGCACGCGTCTCTATCTCTCACTTTGTAGCTGATTTGTACTATAATCAATCACCTAAGGTGTTCAACAACCTGTTACATAGTGGTTGTCCGAAGGTATTCGAAGAGGTGCAATCAGATGCTCCAATCGAACTGCCTGATGCCGAAGCTACAATTCCTGAAAGCAGCAAAGTCCAACTGTTCGATGACAGTTCCCATAGAGACATGCCAGAGAGGTACCTTAATACGACTTCTGTTGATCGTGGCTCTAGTGAACGGCAAAATGAATTTGAGGTCTTGGAAGACATGTATCTTGCTGACTCTTTCATGGGACCAGAAACTATTGTGAATCTATATCTTGATAAACTTTTTATGGAGAATGGGATGGGATTTCGACAGGTAAAATGCCTTCGGATGAAACGTACTGGATGTTGAGCACGGAACCGCTAGTGGGGCAGTACAACATGATGAAGGTATTCTATTGGTGGTAAGTGTACCGCCGCATATTGCTTTCTCAATGAAATTCGGTAGTACTTGTAAGGAATACTCGACCATAGTTGTGGACAATTTCAAGGAAATACCTAAGAAATCAGCTTGTCGTATTGATAACACTTTCACTTATCAACGTCTTTCGAATCAATTTTCATTTAATATTGGTGAAAATCTCGTTGTGGTCATTGTTAGTGGAATTGCGATGGGTTTTTGTGTAGGAGATCAGGAATAAGTTTCAAGTTCAAGTCTCTAACAGGTTATACAGTGAATGTGGAGCCATTGCTATTGATGGGATCTCCTGAAATATTTTTCTTCTTTGCAAATATTAACTCCATGACTACGGCGTGGGATCCCAGACAAGAATGGTGTCCGAATGCCTACATTTTGCACTTTGGTTCGATATTGGCTGCAACTATATCTCTAGCTTTTCATTACTGTTATAATGCTGAAAAAGACCCTTCATCCGACTTGACAAAGTTGGAACCAAGAGACACAGTATTACCTTGGAGACTGAACCTTCTTGTTTTATTGTTTGTCTTGCATGCTGAAACTAAGGTGCAATACTTGGATAAGGATACTTCAGCGAAATACGTACCCAAGGTTATAACAGAAGCAAGTGTTGAAGTTTTACTCAAGCTAAGGTATATTGAGAACATAGAGGGACTACTTTTGCCGGGATGTACTGGCAAAGTCTTCCTTATTTGCATATTCTAACTCTACGAGTAAACTGTGGGATCTTGGACAACCATGGTGTGTGAAACTGTGAATTCCTACATATCCAATGGGTTCTCTGTTGTCTATAACTATATTGCATTCAAGGGTCCTTTATTGCAGGGGAAGAATATAGTCCAATCTTAGATGAGTATTTTGATATAAAACATGACATTTTGGTGGCAGATTTCAAACAAATATCAGAGTGAACACAGTTTTAGTAATGTTCTTGACGATGTTCTAGTCATGTATGAAGCTCTCGAGGGTAACATGGTTGTGGATACATTAAATGAAGTGGAGTGGAGTTGACTATTCTATATAGTCATTTCTGCTCTGTTCTTAGTACGGGTGTGAAAAACATAGCGAGAGGTGAAAAAGCCCAGTTGACAATGAAGCTAGCATTGGGAAGAAAAGAAAACCAACCTTGAGCTATAGAGGAGCAATCTCGCCTACTGCCTTGTCAACAGAAATAAACTTCGGCTTGATCTCATAGAAGACTATCTCAGATGTCAAGCTGACCAGCATGTTGCAAGATGGCACAAACCTCATCGAGGAGGGCCATGACGAGGAGAATGGAGATGAGCTTTTAGAGATGTTAGGAGAGATGACGAGCAAGTTATTGTTGGAGTAGATAGAGTTGAGATGACAAGGAAGAAAAGAAGAATTAGACATTCCCATGTTACTGATTCATCTATTTTTGTTGAGTTGTCCATTCAAATTGTAGTAAACAAGATGAGCTTTCCTCTACTGTCAAAGGAAATCAATGCATCCAAGGTTGTGGAATGCACCAGGAGAGTTGCTTTTAGTAGCCAGGAGCTGTTGTATAACTGAGTTAGTTGGACTCTTTTATAACAGAAATACCAACTTTCAGTTGGCATCATTTGGGTACCACAATAATTCGACAATTTTAAACATCCCAACAAGCCATGGGAAGCAAATTTATTGTGTGATTGTGGCTGGTTTTGTTCACTTGCTACAAATGTGGAGATTGATATTAAAAAGAAGGCTTCATTGGCAATCTCCAAGGCTAAATCTGGTAGTACTAGTGAGCAGATCAAATACCTTAGTAGTGGTGGAGGCTTTACATATGAACTCTCACGAACATGGGTGGGGACAAGTAACTTTGTTGAGACTTTTGGCAATGTGGTTATTGCATTTTCCTATGTAAACTGTTCCACAGCGTTACTTCAAGCTCCATCAGTGAATGTCACCACTATGATATCATTGTCTTCGAACCTTGAGGACAAGGTTCTTTTTGAGGGAGGGAGTATTGTCATGAATCAACCCTAGTGAGGGAGGGAGTATTGTCATGAATCAACCCTAGCCCAATAAGGATATCAACACACAAATAGCTATTGGGCTAAGAAGAGCTATTGGGCCGAGAATAAGCAATAAGGTCAAGCTAATTTGGGATCTGGGTTGAGAAGTGAGCCCAAGAACTATTCTATTAAAAGAGTAGTGGCCGATGATTTTGAGATTAAGCATATTGTTGAGAACTCTATTTCCCTCTCGTTTCTGTTCTTGTGGCTTCTTCCTCTGGACTATCTCTTTCTGTTCTCCCTCGGCTCTCTCTATCCTTCTTCTCTGAATCTCCTTCTTAGTTCTAGTTTCTGTTGTTGTAATGATTGACTTTTTGAGTTTATGAATCAGACATATCATTTCCCTCGTTTACTTTGTGTTGTGATTCAAGTTCATTACACGAACTGTATAAATGCCAGTTGATCAGAGTCTGTTCAAACAATTTGGGATATCATCCAGTAAACCATTCTAAATTCATTCTGTAGTATTTGGGAAACTATGAAGAAAGAATATATTCACTATACAACATGACCAATGCATGTTCAACTCTAATCCTGACACCCAGCAACACGAATTGTTGATGTATTTTCAGAAATGAGAAGCAAGAGCTTTTTTCCTGTAGCTCTTGTTTCTTTCGTGGGGGGGGGGGGCTCATCTCATTCAAACTACTAATAAAGGAAAGGAAAACAGAAAAGACAGACACATCATCTGATAAAGTAGAATGACCAGCATGAGCATTGGTGACAGCGATACATGATAAACAAAGACGTATGTGCATGTGGGTGTGTATATATGTTAACTGGATTTAAAAGATCTCAATGCAAAGAACGGTAGTACCTTTTGCAGTGCCACGATGAGTGGGTCATTCTTAGGAAGAAAAGGTGCCACTCGAGCAGTCCTGGACAAAAGGTCCAGCCAAGACCGTACATAGGAAGGATTAACAGCCAAACTACTATTGTCGGAAAATATATTTGTGTTTCTCCCTTCCTGGCCGTATATATGTCTCTGTTTACATAGATACTTGTTAGACAGAAAACAACCATATATTTAACAGGATGTAACAAGGATATTCCTCAACCATGAGATTGCTCACTTCATGAGATAATAAGCAATGGTTCATACTTTAGTTGATACAACAGAAAGTCTACCACAAAATAATAAGGCATGCAAGGCTGCAAGATGATGTGCGTCCACATGCTTTGAGAGTCTAGAAAGATTTACTCTTTTTGGGAAAAATCCTAGAAGATTCTCCTAGAATCCAGAACTAGTTGACCAACCAACACAGTATGTAGCATACTGAAATCATCAGTTCAATGTGAGTGAAAACATGCAAGACAGAGATCCTACCACCAAAACTGATCTTCTAGCTTCTCAAGAACATGAAAAATAGACGGTAGATTGCCACAGCACATGACTTTGTTCGCTAAAAGTAGTAAAATAAGTACTACAAGAAAACCTGATGCATACCTCTTCTCCTAAACAACTACAAGTAACCCAGGACATTATAGCTCCAAATTTGATAAGAAAGAGAACAAATCAAAATTTTGGGACTCCTTACTCATATAGTTTTATGATTGTACTACTCTGGAACTGTTAGGTCTATCCTCATCCTAAAGATCTCTAAAAGATACTCTTCAACAGAATCACATAAAATTCTCATATTGTTCATCTGAATTATTTAAAGAAAAGATGCAAATTAAGCTAAACTGTATTTTGGACAGACGTAATTAGGTCTTGTTGTAATTATGGCTTCCAGCACAAATTTTTTGTTGATGAATACTGTTATCTTTCTTTTAAAAAAAAAAGATGCAACATCAATAAAATAGTAGATATATTACTTATAAGCTAGCAGATTGCTTCCAGGAATCGACCAAAGCTTAAACATTATTGTGGAAAACGTGAAGAGACCTTCAATGAGAGCAATTTTGTCAATTAAATGGAGTCATGGAACGGTGAGGTAAGCATGGCTCTCTAAATTATCTGTTTATGTTGAATAAATTATGAGGTTAATGCTGATTATGTAAACAGTATATGTGCAGAACACCAAATGCAACATATATCTTAACAAAGAAAGAAAGATGCAGATGTGACACACATTAAAGGTCCCGTGAAAGGCCAAATAAGCTTCCACTTTCCCTTTTTCAAGTTCAAATAGTTAGGTCCCAGTTGTCTATTTCTCAAAAAGTAAGATAATGTCACTTGAAGGTTGCTTGTTTGATGATTTATGAAATCACACTTCTATTATTATTTCATCTTGTTTGGAACAGGTTTGGCGGCAAAGATGTAGATCCTTACTGCTAGACTTTCAGCAACAAGCTTGACACTTCGAATAATTGAGGCTTCACTCACAGAATGTCTGGGAACAGGAAACAAGGATTTCAGCAAATTGCCATCAAAAGAAGTTTGAAAATAGGACATAGAGGCATCAGTAGCAAAGCCACTACCTTTTATCAGACAGACCTCCAGTGCTTTCTAGCAATTCAGGTGCAGTTGAAAGCTCAGAAATTGTTGCTGCAGTAACTCTCAGCCTTGAAAACTGTTCATGCTCCCAGGCTACCTAAAGCATTTTAGTAAATTTAGCACAGTAAAACTATTACACATGGCATCCTAAGAAAATAAAACAAGTAAAAATGGCATGAGTAACTGAACTTCAACTACAGAACAAAGCTCAATAACTTATTGTTCAGTCAGTGTTAATACTGTTCAATTATTCATTTATTAACGCGAACCTGTAGTATAGTACAAATGCGATGGGAAATCTCAACCCTACCCCCAACATAAGACCAGATAAGAGGTTCCTCCTTCCCAAGAAAGAATGCTGCATAGAATAAACTATTCCTGGGGTTCCCTTTTCCTTTATGTTGCAGTTTATTTTGCCTATGCCGAAATCTGAGTTTCACAATGACAAATTATTAGCAGTCAGGGATCATCTTTAGCAGCCAAGGGGAAGATGATTGAAGGAGAAAAAGAATATCCAGCACCCACATACTGTTGGTGTTGCCACTAAATTACCAGTTTACTATAAATTGCACTATAACACCCAATCCACCACCAAACACCATAGACAATATTGTTAAAATCTGCGACCGTGACCAGACAGATTCTGCCACTGACAAAATCTCATATTTGAGTATCATGGCTCTTGTTACAAATGTCATCAGAAATGCAACCAAGCACAAACCTAACATCAACCAGTATATCATTATGTAAAACACACTAATGAGTCGCACCATGGCAAAACAACTGTCAAATTGATCAAGTAGGAAAATACTAAGCAAATTTGGTCCAATAGAAATGGCAAACTGTAAGTTTTCACTAAAATAGCCTTACATAATTTAGGTATGTGTCTGGTTCAGGGGAAGGGGGAATAATTGCTCGAATTAAGCAGTAGTCAATTTTCTCACACACAAAGGCATTTACAAAGCTTTTCTTTCACCGTGAAAATGAAAATTCCATCACCACATCAGAAAACATTCAATGCCCCAAATACCCTTTTTGCAAAAGAAGTTTCTGAGGCTCTAAAGCTGGTCTAAGGGTCTGCATATAGATGACCTCATAGAACAGGCCTGATCAACAGAAAAGAAAGATGTGTGCTTACTCGAGGACTGGAGATGTTTATTTTCTTGTGCTTAAGACCAACTTGAAGCCCCAATTCTTCTGCTACACTAGAGAAACCCTAGAAATAAAGACTTTTAGACTAGAAAGGATTGCAGTAGAAGTAACAAAAAATTGAAATGCATCCTGGATCTTTCAGTTGATAGATCATTCAATACCTGAAATATTTGTTGAATGTACGCGTTTTCGGGAGGTTTTGAAACATGAAGATGTAACTCATTGCCCAAGGACCCAAGGCTATTCAAGCAAATGGCATAGTCTATACTCTCACGTAGACGTTGGTCAAAACTTCGAAGCCACTGAAGAAAGAAAACTACAGATTGGAAAGACAGAGCAAGATAACTGTAACTTATGCATACAAAATGTTTGGGAACGAGTAGTGCACCTTCTGAGTCCCGTTGTAGTTATAAGGCCCACCAGACGTCAATCCGAAAAGTAAATTATATCTACCTCTTGTTTTAGGATTTGAATACAGAACCGAGAACAACCTAGCTATCTCAAGAAGTGCCACGACACCACTTCCATTGCTATCACTTCCAACTGACAATGCCTGTAGATTTCAACATAGAATAAGTGATAAATGTCATAGTGTATACTGGCAGTTCACAAGTCAACGAAAGTTCTCATTTACCGGTGCAGCCCCAAAGGTGTCGTATGAAGCAACTATGGCAATAGTAGGGAGTTGGCTCGAGTCCCCATCAAGTTTCTGTCCAGGTAACCATCCCTGAATTCACCCATAAATAATAATAAACATCTTAACATACAAATACCAGTTATCAAATTAACTTTATTGATTAACCTAACTTATTAACCAGCGCATATTTTAGATTGTTATAGTAACTTATTTGAGCAACTCTCCTATAATTCAAGAAAATATCTATGGTAACTAAGAAAAACATTAAAAAATTACTATAGAACAAATTTTGGTTAACCACAACAAGAAAATGAATTCATGGGATATTTCAAATGATTTTTCAATTAAATAATTAAAAAAAACAATTTAATGATAATATTATACCTACAGACTACACAGGGATTTACAATTATTATAGCAACTTTGGCATGCAAAATGAAGAACCACATACATTTCCATCTACTAATGTGATTAGCTTTAGCAACCATAGAAAGAACAACATCTTCTATACATGATAAAATGAAACAAGCAGAACATTTCCGCCTTCTTGCCTAAGTTGACATCAACCTGAACCATGTTTATATATTAGTATCCATATGCAGTGTAGTTACTATAGGCATAATTTGGACTTCAAATTGTGTATTCGTGGTGCTTGGGTAGCAACATATAGCAGGTAGGACATCCAGTGCGGATCAAAAGCCCATTATTGAGGGATAGCTTCATACTTCCTTTCTGGAGCAACGAGCCCGATATAGCAAGTATGCCATCACAAATTGTTTCCATAGTTCTTGGAGAGCAAGAGATACTGGACAGAACATTCACCCAGATCAGAATCGTTATAAGTAAGGCATAGCTCATTTCTTCTCTTCTTCTGGAGTGATAAGCCAGTGATAGCGAGTATGCCATCACTAACAATATCCCCAAGGTCAAGTTAACCTGGGGCTATGAATTAAAATTTGCTACCTGCAACCCCTCTGGAAAAAAAATTTCCTCCTCAACCACCTCCTATCCGGTGTAAAACAATAGCTAATAACGTTAACGCAAACCAGTAGTTCCTAAACATATAAGAGAAAGTGACCAAAATTGATAGCAAAAAGGGGCAATAAATTTTAGCTATCAATAATGCAAATTTTTAGGGCAATAAGAAAGGTTAATGTCAATAGAAAAAACATCAACTTAAACATTCATAGTAAGTCGAATTTATCCAATTTAGAACGATAAGGTGAACTAGAACCTGAATATTTGCAATGGTGGGAGATGCAATTCTCTTAGGATCTGAGGCAGCAACAACAAGCTTGTACCTGTAGACATGTGATCAGCCGAATCATTGACACGAGGAAATGAAACCAGTTTGACAATTCAAATTGAAACACAATGACAGAAACAATGTCAAATATCATATATTCATTCAGTTCCATTTACAAGTAATATAAATCAAACTAAACTAAATAAATATCTGTGCACGATCAACTAGTTGTTCAACATTCTCTGATGTAGTTATATTCTTTCTTTTGTTTTCTTCTTTTTCTATCTTTTGGTGGACAAGCACATATAAAATAAAGGCATTAGAGATAGTAATCCAACTTTTCAACTCAAATAAAATCTTATTTTGGCAGCAATAAAATATGTCGAATTAGCTGAAGAATAAAGATGAACAGAAGCATTTAATTTTTTGATGGCGACTGCAGATAGTTAAGTTTTACAAGCATACTAACAATAGTAAAAATTATTCAGACTACAAATTTTTAGGACATCAGTCCAATATTGTCATGTATATTAGTAACTTGTTGTCTGGCAAAAGAGGCAACTTCTATCTCAAAAATAATAGTGAGACATAAACTTACCCCCCTGTAGTAGCAGTTGCAGGTTGACCACTAGCATCATTTCTCTTGACTTCAGCTAGTACAGCATTGACATTATCATCCTCAAAAGCAAAATATACAGGGTACTGCAAGAAAATTTCATCTAGTTAAACAATCACCACATTTATGTCATATGCAATAACAAATGTTGAATTCTTTCAACATGAAGAAGATGCAACTAAACTACAAGTGCTATCCAAACGAAAAGTCCAGAGAAGATGCACAATAAAAACACTATCCAGAACAAAAACATTGTCCAATGTTTTGGGGAGAACTTACCACAAAATGCAGTGAATTTAATTATATAAAAAATCACATATAAATGGAGACACGGGTCACATTTATTAAACTACCTCCATCGCAATTCAACTGCTACGCCCCGTAACATTTCGTCAATTTTTAATGCATCTTAAGGTTTATGTAGGCATATAGCTCCATCTAATTATCTCAGGCTGTTTGGAAACTTTAGAGTTATTTCTTAAAGTGTGGTGTTCTTAGTTTAATAGAATGGTAACTAAAGAAAGTGATTTCCCCCAAAGGAAAAAAAGAAAACAGCTAATGAAATAAAAAATTATACTGATTAAATCAGTTAGTCCAAGACACTGCACAAAGAAAAAATATAATCAAGGAACCAGGAGCAAAAATTAGAGCATAAAGAAAAAAGATAATCAATGTGTTTGGCTCACAGGGATGTTAGCATGATTAAAGACTGATTAAAATTAATTTTAGTTTAAAGACTGATTAAATCATTAAGCAGAGTAAACCAAACCAAACCAAACAGGCGCCTAGACAAAGGCCAAAGACAGCTCTAGGAACGTGATGAAGGTGCATTATAAATCTCATGCATTTACGTCACTGAACACATAACCGGGAGCAAGAACTAGAGCACAAAGAAAAAAGATTATCAAGGATGTGTTTGCCTCACAGGGATGTTCGCATGTATAAGCAACCGCTCCAGCTCAGACACTTTATTCCTCAGAAGGTCTGGGTCAAAATCACCATCATCACTAGCTGCAGCGTCTACTTTTTCTGGACTAAATTTAGGAGGCAGTAAAAGCAGTAAGCCCCCTAACAGCTTCCCTTGTCCAATATATTCTGCAATAAACGGAAAACAGGAAGAGCAAGCCTATCAGACAAGTGAGTGAACTAGAATGTATCAATTATGTTGTACAATGAATTTTAAATTGAATTTTTGGACTAATTTTTCTTTCTGCAACTGTCAAAATTTAATATGCCCTTTAGCAGAGTTGGCAACCCAACAAACAAAACAATTACTACCAGATCAAGTCAACAACAATCAAGCAGTTGAAAAATGTATGTACCAAAAGTATTTTAGCAGACTTATCACATTAAAAACAAATGCCGAGACAGAGAAAAGAAAGAAAATCTCAAAGTGCAATAGAAGGCAATCAATTTACATTAGCAAAAGTCAAGCATTCATGTTTTATGACACTAGAAGTCAATGTCTCAAACAATGAAAGGAGGGCCCCACTACTGAAAATGCTTGTTTACCATGCAATTCAGCTTTTGAGAATAAACCAGAATTTTAGAATGTTCCAGCCGGTACATAAATCACTGTAGCAGTCCCAAATCAGTTTGTCCTTTCTTCGAAGGATATATTTTTTTCTGCATTGTCAACCTACTGATAATTTTCACTGTCATTCCTTAAAATAAAACCTTCTGTAAGTCCAAGTTGTTTAAATGTCTACAAGCAAATAGTTGTATAAAATGAACTAAACACATTCCTCAAGATAGCTAAGTTGCTCGGACAAGGGTTCGGGTGTCCGACACGGGTGCGGATCTAAAGGTCGGATCCTTCGAAATGTAAATTTTAAGATTCGGGGATACGGATCCTGATGTGGATACGGGTGCGGGGATTTGTCTAAAATTAATTCAAAAATATAAAAATATCTCTAAATTTGTAAGAAATATAGTGGAATACTTTGCATAGCTTGTAAAGTGTGTATTTCTTTTTTGTTCTCAAGTTGTAAATAAGTAATGGATTGATATCGTAGATAAGATATGTTATTTTCTTCAAATTTTATCATAGTTTTGGTTCTGATTTAGGGAATCAAATTGTATCTTGCATCGAATTTTTCCGTCCGTTGTGGTCAAAGTACCCAAAAGTGTTTGACCCAAAAGTGTTTGACCATATCCGGTACGGATCCCATACCCACACACATACTAGTGTCGTGTCGACACGGGTGCGGCACCTAAACTGAAGTGTCGGAGCAACTTAGCAAGATAGTCAATGTATCTAGCTTTTGCCTTGTTTTTTCTTTATTTGTTAAGGGAAAATATCCAAATTTGCCCTTATACTATTGAATATGCTCAGTTTTGCCCTCCTCTATACTATTGGTCCATTCATACCCTTTTTATTTTTTTTGGTAAGTTAATGGATTTCACAGAAGGGATCAAGAAGATGCAAAATTCAGAATTTACAGAGCAAAAGCATAGAAAAAAGACAATGTTAGCGCTGTTACAAAAGGTCTAGTCTAAAGTTAAGGAGCTACAAAGTCCAAAAAATCTTCAGGGAATTGACAGGGGAAAGATTACTCCAACTACAAGGACTTCTTAAACATCTAGCCATAAGAATGTAGTTTGAACTAGTAATGCCTTCAAAGCATCTAGTGTTTCGTTCTGTCCAGACACTAGGAAATACAACCAGAGATCATCCTCCAAACTGTCCATATTGATTTCTCAACCCTCCATGAACTCCAGCTAACCAGGGCATCTTTAACACGCTAAGGCATAACCCAGTTAAGACCAAAAGCTGAGATGAACATGTTCCATACATATGCAACTGCTGTACAATGTAGAAAAAGATGTCCGTCGGTCACTAAGGAACGTTGACACATGTAGCATCTGTTGACTGCGGGGATGCTTCTTCTGCTAAGATTGTCTTGAGTAAGCGAGGCTTCATAGAGGGCTATCCGCTATCCAACTAAAGTTGAACGGAGAGCATAGTCATTCAATTTCAGAGGTGATAAAGCCATCAAGAAGATATGATTTATGATCCCTGCAGTATTTTTTGGCTTGTTTGGACGAAAGGAACCACAGCAGTTCTGACAGAATCTCAACTCCAAACCACTCCCCAAAATCTAGATGTGTACGTAATCTATTTGCTAGAGCACCCTAACCCTGTAAATAGCACTGATAATTTTCCAGACCAATCTTAGCATAGTTTCTTTTGATGAATTGGAGCTAACACAAATTCTCTTTTCTACCTTTTCCCCCTTCTTAAGGCCATTTAATGAAACTTATTACTCCATCAAATAAATGCATCAATTGCTATTAAAAAAATCATAACAATAACTAACGAGCTTCTTAGCTGAACTATGGCTAGTAAAAGCAACTTCCGAACACTAACATCTTCAACTTATTACTTCATCAAAATAGATGCATCAGTTGCTATAAAAAAAAGTCATGACAATAATAAGCGAGCTTCTTAGCTGAACTAAGGTAAGTAAAGGCAGTTTCAAAACACTAAATTCTTCGTCAAAGCTACTTGTACTGAAAATGCAGATTTTAAGCAGTATATAAAAGCGCGAACCTTTAATGAGATCGAGGTTCAACTCACGAACGGGAAGCATGAGTACAGTGCGAGAGAGATCGGCAGAAGCGAAGAGTGAAGAACCGGCGTGGTAATTGAGAGTAGCGAGGCGAGATCCGAATGGGACGCCAGATAGATCGTACTGAACGAGCCGGTAAACGTCGACGACTGTGATGGCATCACACAGGTCGACGCACGCAACGAGGACTAACACCAATGCTACTACTGGATAGTAGACGGGATCCAATACGGCCGCCGGCCTTCTCTGAGAATTCGCCATTGAAGAATGGCTGCAGAACTCTGTGTGTGTGTGTGTGTGTGGGTGATAGGGTTTGATGGATTGATCTGAAAATATATTAAAGAAGGCAGCGTAGTGTAATGGAGTCTGTCTGGACACTAGGAAAGGTGAAGTTGATGAAGATAATAGTAAGGGTGTATTTGGAAATCTTATTGCAATTGGTGTAATTATTAGCTAATTAATTAGACAGCCTACCAATTATATAATGAAAGACTTGAGACACTTGACTTCGTTCCATAACAAAAATAGTTTATATTTCCAAATTTTAATTGAACTTACATATTTTTAAAGCACTAACAAATTCAAAATATATTTATTGTAGAGTTATATCGATATTCTCACAATCATTATTTTTACTCGATTTTCTTCTCACATATTCTATATATGCTTCAAAGGGTCGTCCGTCATCACTGCTTCTTCTCTATGTCACCTGGTTGCAATGTAAGAAAATTGAAGCTTCAACACTCCACCATTGAAGGCTATTCAAAACTTTGCTTTCAAAAATAATTTTTTTTAAGTTTGTTAGTTATTTGGATTGGGTGTTATTCCAATTGATTAAAAATATCAAATGGAGTTCAAAATTTAAATTTGAAGTGATTTGGAGTAAATTTGAGCAAGATTTGAATTAAATTTCAGAAGGAAAAAAACAAGGAAGATGATGAAGTCGTTTTTGGTATAGTTATGTATAATCTTGTATAATAGTGTATATGAGTGTATGAATAAATTTTATACACTATTATATATTTGTATACATATTTATAAAGCTTCTGTAGACGAACTTCTTTCACGATTTCAGTTGTTATTCTTGTTCAAAATCAGTCCAAATCTCCATTAGATGACTTTATATTTTATATACAACCTCCTTATATTATTTCTAACAATTCTAGATAATACCCACTCCAAATTTCTCAGAAAATTAAATTTGGAATCTAAACTCATATATTTAAGCTTGTTAAAAATCTAATTTTCGTCATCCAAATTGATTTGGTTTGTTAAACTAATATTTGAGTTATACTTACTGATTCGAAAATTAACTTAAGGCTTGAGCAATCTTTTTTAAAAACTAAATAGTAATTTTGAGAACCTATTGGAGTTGGATGTTGAATCTTAGCCTATTATTTTTGGGTTAGTTGGTTGTAAATTAAAATATGGGCTATAAAACTAAAAAATAAGGATCTCACTTGTTTTTATGTGAAATATTTCCTTATATATTTGTGTAACTACAATAACCTATTTGTTTGTCATAATATAATTACAGTGTAATTACAAATTTACTATTTAGTTGTACAAGTATAATTACACACTTAAATTAAATCAAAACTTAAAAGTTAATATAATAAATATAGGCCTATATATTTTTATAAGTATAAATAATATTATATTGGTATTTAAGATGTATATTTTTTATGAATATACATTAATAAGTAATCATATATTTATAACTATTATTGTAAAAATAATTTATCAATATATTTTAAATTAATAATATTTAGTATAGATACGTACAAACATTAAAACTATACCTTTTGATTAATATCATGAATATATATATATATATATATATATATATATATATATATATATATATATATATATATAATGTCATAATTATTCAAATGCTTGCCAAAACTAATCTATATATTATATCTAAAAGAAATGAATGATATGCACTGTGAGCCAATACTACTAAAAGTATAAAATAAGTAAATTAGAACCATGAATATAGCACAATATTAAAACACACCAAAAAAATTTTGTTTACCATATGTCAAATTCCAACGTAATAATAGTAGGTTTCACTACAACTTAAGATTAGGAAATATAATAAGTTTATAATCATATTTAACAATAAAATTTTACTTTAATTGCATCACTCATTGTGATGACTCGACCCGTCGTCTCATGAGAACCGCTCAATTTCCCCCATTTCTTGTTTCGTTATGCTTCATTATCAATGTCTTGTGTGAACAAGTTGAATTGGGTTGATTTTTGGAAGGAAATGAGACACTTAGTCTCTTTAAGGAAGGCTTGTTTTGAAAAGGTCATCCGGATATTGACCTATGTGTTAGAGGGCTCGAATGTGGATTCCGACGATTCGGTTAGCTTCGGTAGATAATTTGTGACTTAGGAGTGTGATCAGAAGTGATTTTGGAGGTCCGGTGTAGAATTAGACTTGAATTGGCAAAGTTAGTATTTTGGCGAATTCCGGTTGATAGGTGAGATTTTGATCCGGCGGTCAGAATAGAATTCCGAGAGTTGTGGTAGCTTTATTAGGTGATTTGAGATGTGTGTGCAAAATTTCAGGTTATTCGGAGGTGATTTGGTTGAGTGTTTGATCAAATGCGTGTTTCGGAAGTTTTAGAAGAACTTATGCTTGAATCCAATGTAAATTTGGTGTTTTGATGTTAGTTTTGATGTTTTAGAGAGTGGAACTAAGTTTGAATGATCATACATGATGTGTTAGTATGTTCGTATGCGGTGCCGAGGAGTTCGGGTGAGTTTTAGATAGGTTTGGGCTGCGTTGTGCTCGTTTTTCTTATGTTTCGATGTCGTTTCTTCAAGCATATACGATATCATATTGAAACAATGATCCTCGATTACTGTTCTGAATGAAGCATTAGATCCGTATCGTAATTACGGACCCGTAGCAAAAAGAATCGTCAAATTTGCACATTGTATGAGGATTTTATAGTCATTTTATCAAGGTTGCCCAGATTTTCAGATTAATGATGAAATTGTCCTTGATGGCGTATTAAAAATCTGCACTATTTGTAAATCATAAAATCTACATATATCCTTCATTATAAGGTCAAATTGAGTGATCAAAATCCTAAATTCATTAGAATTTCACAGAAATCCATTGGGAGCAGTAAAATACGTGAATAGTATACGTATAATGAGCATGTCGAGTTTTCTTCTAATTTTTTAATGAGAAGAAGCTTCTGAGGAGATTTTTAAGAGAAAAAATCTGTGGGTATCACAGAGGTAATTGATTTAATTATTAAAACTCATTTATGGGTGATTACAAAACATAATATCAGCCTTTAATTCATAAAAATAGTAGAAAAATAGGATTTTGGGGCCTATGATTATGAGACCTTTAGGAATCAATTTGAGGGGTCAAACGGACTCCTATTTTGGTGTTCTTTATATGTACGGAATCGGAAGAAGATGAACAATACTTTTCTATAACATTTTCTAAGTTTCGAGAGGTTTTGTAAGTTTTGGGATTTTTGGTGTTTTTCGATTATTTTCGACTAGGTATTATTCCTATAGCATAATGTGACGTATTCGTTGTGGTTTTGGTTAGATTCAATGCACGGGGAGGTCGATTTGAGAGGCAAGGGCATAGAGAGCTAGGATTTTGGTCGGCTTGAGGTTAGTAATAGATGTAAATGTTGTGTTGAGGGTTTTAAACCCCGAATTTGCACATCGTAATGTTATATTGAGGTGACTTGCACACTAGATAACGGGTGTGGGGTAGAGCACCATTGGGAATTGTGACTTGGTCCATCCCGCTTAATAAAATACGTACCTAATTGATTAAAGCTTAGTTGATATCCTCATAGAAATGGATTAATTGTCGTAATTGGGCCTCGTGCCAACTGATTGAATATAATCGAACTCAGTCCTAATATTTAATACTGTTTTGCAAACTCAGTCATTTTTCTTAAAACTTGGAACTTAAATAATATTTCTAATGAAGTTTGGGCTGAATATTGATATATTATTGTGCCCGAGGGGCTGATATGATTATAGACTACCCATATGGATCGAGTTGCATGCCGCAGCGAGATGTGGGATGGGTTACACGCCGCAGTGAGATATGGATTGGGCTGGACGCCGCAGCAAGATATGGATCGGGCTGCATGCCGCAGCGAGATATGGATTAGACTGCACATCGCAGCGAAATATGGATCGAGTTGCATGCCGTAGTGCTAGGGTTAGAATTATTATATTTTATAACTACTGATTTTTTTTATTCATTTTTTAGCTACGTTCGACATTTACGTAGGGGTACGGTTAATTTTTGTATTGATATTTTTTTTTTATTTTTTATATTTGGGGTTAATTAAAGTGTTTGCTACTATAGGTGATTTTATACACAAACCTCGAATATGAGATATTTGAATAAGAATAACTGAGGAATACTTACTACACTACCACAATCGTTATACTTGGTTGACGTACTGATATAAAAATATCACTCTCAGTACACTTTATTTTTATATGAAAGCATTCGATTGAGTAATGTACGGCAATATTGAACTGATTAAAAGTTTAAAAAATATCAATGAATGAAGATCATACCGTGTCAATATTCAAAATTTGAATAATGAAATAAGACTAAACTCTTTAAACTTGTAGAATTTCCAGAAACTAATTTTTCACCAGAATGATAAATGTTTTGACGTAGTGTAAATTATATTTGAACACTAAAAGTATTTACTAGATTAAATTATATATTACGAATAATGTAAATAATTTTACGACATCAATTCTATTCAAGGTATTAGCAATATTAACATTCTATTTTCCAAGTTATTTTATCATCCTTACCAGTTTTAACGAGTTACTTATAATTGTTTAGTTAAGTTAACTTAACTGTGTAAAATTTGTACATTGAATGTGTACAACAAACTACATTCATGATTATATTGTTGCTTTAATTACATGTCATTAGAGATGTACTTATCCAATTAATTTAGATTCGCAACATATAATAAGCTCACAAAGCTGTAAAAACACTCCTACTAAGAAATTCGTCCTTCTCGAAGTTCGAGATTGTTGTTTGACTCAAAAGTTGAACAATACTTTTCAAGCAAATCAATCAATATAGTTGAAAAGGTAAATCATAGTCAATCATAATTATTACCGGATCGAAAGACAGAATAAAAAAATAGAAGATCAAATAGGGGCAATATTGAGAAAAACTTTTATTGATCATTGAACTTTGTCCCGCCTCCCCATGAGGAGGTTCGGGAAATTACAATCAATTCTTTCTCTAGCAACGGTTGAAGGTCTCAGATCTTTTTCCTCCTTACCTTAAGCTTCTTTTCTTTTTTTCACGGAGCTCTATTATCTCTCATGTTTTCTGAGATCATGGGTTGCCAGTTCCGATCCCTTTTTCTCCTCTCTTTCCTATTTGAGATTCGCATTCTATTTATAACTGAGGATATCTCATTTGTTGTATCTCGGCTCGATCGAATCGGGGGGACGACTTTCCCTCTTGGAGGGATACTGGACGTGACACTTAATCCCTAGCTAATATGAATCGAACGAGGTCGGGTCCTTAAGTCACTAATATAAAGTAATCGGGACGGGATCGTGGCCGTCGTGATTGTGAGATTTTGACCAATACAATTGAATCTTCCACATCATCTCTATCTCAGAAGTGAACCTAGTGGCGAAACCACATGCTTACAAGGGTGTTCAACTGACCACCTTTTGTCGAAAATATATATATATATATATATATATATAATATTACATATTAAAGGTATATAACACGTATTGAATATTCTTTGTCGAGATTTTTTTACTCCTTTTAAATTTAAATATTCTTGTATAAATTTCTAGTTTTGCCACTGAGTGAACACATGTGAGTAATCAATAATGAAACGAAAATAAATAAAAAATGTAGAGTAGCATAGGTTTACGTAACGAATATGTTAAATGTTTGGAAAAAGGAGTAGAGGGGGATGGTACGTGTTAGTGCAACTCTATCTGTACTGTCTTCAACTTTTGGTTGGAGTTTACAACACAACTTTGCACTATCTACCAACACTTTATATATATAAAAAATTGATGATTAGCTTAGCTGGTTTCGAATTCAAATAGTATTACTACTAGAATTTTAGTTCGTACGGTCTGTAAGGCAAATAATTTGTATTGTTCGTGACAAGTGGTGGGTTATATAGAGTGTGGTGCACCTATATTTTCATGATTTTATCAATACCATCAACTATTTTACAACAAACTTCTGAATTATACTCATTCCGTCTTTCTATATTTAGTACGTAATATATGATAATAATATACTCAATATAATTTATGACAGTGTATATACATTCAGACTTTACTTCTACAATATGTAAAGCAGGAAGATTATTTCCGATAAATTATCGACTTAAGAAAAAAAAAATTAAAACAAGTTTGAGAATACATATCTTATATTTAGTACGTAATAATTGTACTTTAAACTTTGGGGTTTTAACCTAAAAGAATGAGTTTATTTTCATATTGAGTCTGTTATATCGATGGCGAAATTTGTTCTGAATTTCCTTGTACGTATGTCTTTTGTATATATCTCATGCATGTCTCCATATCAACTATGAATGGCAAAAAACCAAAGAGACTGTTCATGCGTGAAAGATTGAAATTACTTTTAGTACTCAAGAACATTAGTTCTAAATTAACAACGAAAATTTTCGTTTTGTGGCCAGAATTAGAGAATAATTACGGGCTAACTGCCTGCGTATATTTATTGAAAATATTACAGTAGTATATATTTAGAATAATATTGTAAACTGGAAAAAATAAAAATTAGAAGGAAAAAAAAAGTCAGTATTAGCATACTTGTTTTGACAACTGAAGCTTATTATTATAGAGTGCTATGTGGATCGGGCTACGCACCACAATAGTATTATATTGATATTTACATGAGGCTTAGGGACTAATGGATGCCACAAGATGGCTTGATATTGTGCTTGGGCCGTAAGGGGCACCTCCGGGAGTCTGCATACCCCAGTGAGTGCCGTCGATGATAAATAAATAAAGCGGGTTGCACGCCGCAACGGGTACTAGAGAGTACCACATTTTTTGTTGCATGTCTTATCGATTGTCATTCATTTACTTATTTGTTGCAGCATCATTATTTTCATTGGTTTATTGAGTTGATATTATCTAGATTGAATTGTTGTAATTGTAACTTACATTGTGCCTATCCAGGATTTCTTACTCTCAACCCTTATTTATGTTTATTACTCTATAGGTTGGAAATACTCATATTACTCACTGCACCTTATGTGCAGATCTAGGTGCACCTACTGAGGCTGATTTCTCTGTCGAGTATCATATCTAGGAGCATCAAGGTAGATGCATGACGTCCGCCAGTCCTGATCTTCCCATCTAACCTATTTGCTTTATTTCCGCATTTCTTCAGAGAAATATGTAGTAGGTTGACACTCGTGTATTAGAGGCTCAGACTTGTGACACCAGATTATTCGGGTTGTGTAGTAGTAGTATTTCTACTTGGGTTTTCCATATGTTTTAACTATATTTTGGAGTTTCAGTATTGTCACACATCCTTTTTACTTACCCAAAGGTATGTACCACTAATTACTACTACACCTCAGGAAGGGATATAATAATAAAAGGGAAGGAGTTTTTCCAATTAAAGAACATTCGAATCGGGATTTATTTATTAATTTTTCAGAGTCACCACTTGGGAGAATAATGGTGTCCCAAGTCACCGGTTTAATCCCGAACCAAGGAAATTCCGACTCTGTTTAACAGTCCACAAAATCAGAAATTCGGATAAGGAATTCTGTTAACCCGGGAGAAGGTGTTAGGCACTCCCAGATTCCGTTGTTCTAGCACGGTCGCTCAACTGCCGTATTTGTTTTTATCTAATTTCTATAAATGCTTCAATTTTCATGTATTATTAATGTCCCGCTTTGTCATTTTTAAGAATTGCAACGTAGTGAAAACACATTTCGAGTCACACCGTACCAGTACGCCTGTGACTTTAGTGCATTTGAGCTTCGCCGGGATTTGAGATTTGGGTCACATTAATGTGCACCCATATTAGGAATGTAATATTATTAATCGTGCCTAAAGTGTCTACGTCTTTATTAACTTTTGGAAACACCGCAAAATTAGCTAAACGGTCCTTCCGAGTCTAGAATTTTATGTTGAAATTTATTTGGGGGCCCCGTGTGTTTTCATTCTTTGTAACGAGGCTCATCCCTTATTTTTTAAAGTTCAATCCTATTCATACACTATATTTTCTATTTTTGTTTTTTCTTCCTAATATACAAACTGTTTTTTGTATTAATTTCAGACTTATTGATATGGGAGTCCAGACCATTATTCATTCTTGGGCCTGGACTTCAGACTGCCTAGCAGTCCAAAATCAAAATACAACTGGGCCTCTGAAGCCCAACGTATACCTCTGATCCTAATCGAAGGCATGAATGCCTCTTTAATTCGATCCAGGCTTGGTTCCTATTGAGGCCCAAATTCTTCACATTTAAAGAATAACAAGGACTAATTATCATTTTTAGCAACATTCGTGAATGTAACAATTTACATATTAAATGCCAAGTTGCACTTAGTCGCTACTGATTTCAATATTTAACAACTAATTAAGAATTCTAGCACAGTAATTTATATCAGTGTTATTATAATATACGGCAGATCCTGATATTCAAGTCGTTATCATGATACTAATGTACAAGATTATTTTTTGTTACTTAATTTAACTGAAGAAAAATAGTATTCTGATTTAACTAAGCATGCTTGAACTACTATTATCAAATCACAAAGTATGAAAGCCAATTTGTAGATTAATCATATTTAATAGAGATATACAATAATACAATTTGAACTTCAAAACTACTTATACTTTTGAATTAAATGGTTCTGATTTAGACTTTAACTAATAAAAAAACTAAGTACCAATTTTATATGTCTAATTTCAGAACATACTTATATATCTAAGTGTATTAGCTGTGTCTTAGCCGGTTTTAGTTTTAGAATTAGGTGATAGTTATATCTAACCTACCAGATTACGTTTAACTACAACATCAGCTACTTCTACTTTAATCTAAATCGAATTCATATAGTTATTTACTTATTACAACCCATTCCGAAATGAATTACAAAAGATCTATGAGTTATAACTACAAATATAAGAAAATAGAAATATAACTTCAGCAACAATCAATCTAATATTTCATTCCTTCATCATGTTTTCAATTACACCTTCAGGAAGTAGTAGTATACCTGATCAAGTGAAAGTAAACTGATGAGTTTTAAGGAGATGAAGGAGAAGAGAAATCAACAACAGTAACAGCCAAACAACAAACAGGAGCAGATATTATCGAAATAAGCTTCCGAACTCAGTAGACAATCAACAATTAACTCGAGAAATAATAGAAATCCAAGCTAAGTTGAGACAAACACAACAGAAGAACAACCAGGACGAATTCTAGGAATAATGCTCGAATTGAAAGCTATGTAGAAGACCAGTAGAGTTCTGAAGATTAGAACTCTAGATTGAAACCTCAAACTCTGAAATTCAGAACTTAGGACCAAAGATCAGCCTTAATTTCGAATTGCTAAGACTGGAAACCCAAGAGTTGAATCCCAGAAATCTAACTCAATATGTGAATATCGAACCCCAAAATTGAGAACCCCCGTTTTCATGCTTTGAAACAGCCTATTTATAGAGTAAATTTGGGGGGAATTTTGAATTAATTATTTCTATTTTCCTCCCCAACTCTTTTCAATTAAATCCATTAAGGTATAGCAGAATTTTAACGGAATGCACTTGAATCCCTGCTGGAAGATTCTAGGTTGTTCCTTGTTGTTCTATTAGGCATATTTTACCTAGTTGCCCCCACTTGCTAAGGTTTATTCACAATTACCTTTTAGCTATGCCTGGTCTACCCTTTATTATTCAAGTATTTTTAGAAAAACCAAGCACTAAAGTCATTTATACCACCATAGGCTCTATGTAATCTACAGAAATATCATTTTCCTTTCCTCTTTTACCCTTTACATTTAATCATATTTACCCGACCTACATTAGGTCTGTCAAGACTTGGGTAATTGACTGTATTTAACATATAACCCCCTAAGACTTGCTTTAAAAATTAGCCAGTTTCAAACTACATAACCCTTTCAATGTTAACTACTTTTACAAAGATAGCCACTAACCAAAACTCATATTGTGTTGCAAACATAACCATAAAAGACATTTACACATATAGCCAAAATAAGCATAAGCATTAAGAAGTTCAGAAGAAGCCAACATACAAATCACATTGCAAATGTAGCCATATTCATGTTGTTTTGCACAAGTAGCCCTAATTACGACTAGCTTTCAGATTAATTAGAACTCAGAGAGACAAATTGATAATGGTTGAATTCCAACTAATTAGAACCATAATCGAGATAGGATCTGTTGAACAATCACATGAGAATAGCTAATAGCACATGATTTGCAAGTAGCTAATATCAGAAATTAAGAATACTAAATCAATTTGAGGCATACATGTAATAAGCTTCAGGGCTAATATGAACAAAGAAGAGCAAGATATAGAATAGAGGTGGATTTAGGGTTTTTAACATGCATAAGGATTTTCTAAGTTCTAAACAGATAAGCACACAAAAAGCTATCGAATAGAAGCAAGTAAGAACACAAAAGCCATTGAAATGGTTTATGGTACTTAGCTTTAGGGCTTTTTCTTTGTTTTTCCTTTTCTTTCTTTATTTTCTTCTTTCTTTCTTCTTTCTTTCTTCTTTCTTTCATTCTCTTTCTTCTTTCTTGTTTTTTCAGCGTTTCAGAGTCTCGTGGTCTCTTAAGTGTCAGATCTCCCAAACATGATTCTTGGGAGTTTGATTTGAGTATGAGAGGGATGTTTGGAGACTTAGGATAAGGTTCTGAAGTATTTTTGTTTTGGGTGCTCGCCGGAGTAGGGTTTCGGTGAGATTTTTTCTAACATTCGAAGGGTTGAGGTAATATTTGAGGTATATGGTTATGGTGGATGATAGAAGAACTATTAGGTGTTTGAATTCCATTGCGATTCGAGGTATAACCCAAGTTATGGATGCGTGAAGAATCTTTTCATGTTTCTAGTTGAGAGCGAAGTAAAAAATTTATGTTGCGATATGAGTTCAGACTCAGGAAGACTAAGCGACTGTGTACAATTTAGGACGGTATAAGGTATATAAAAATGGTAGTTGGAGGAAAAGCAAGTGGGTCATTTCCTGCGGGGTGTTCTAAAGTTATGTGATCCTTATGTTATCTATTAGAAGATCTTGTTTACAAGTGAAGAAAATGTGTTGACATCTAAATTGGATCACTTAGAGAGTGTGCTTAGCTGTTGTGTGAGTGAATGTGAGATTTGCAGAAGAGTTAAAAAAATCTAGATGATTTGTGTTCCCACAAACTTATGAAGGATTGAGTTAATCTCACTATGGTATTGAGGCATCAATGGAGTATGTGTGTTATTAGTTGTTGGGAGTGTTTTTATCTATGGCTTCGAGCCAAGTTGGGGAGTTTTCTATTGAATAGCTAATTGTATAGTTATGTGCTATGTTGGTTCCGGTTTGAGGCATGCTGGCGAATCAGTTTTGGTTGCGGAAATTGAGTCGAGTATGGAACGAGTGAAGCAAAATTTTGACAAAGGTCATATGGTGCTTCGTAGATATGTGAGAATCAAAGGATTTCTTAAGCTATTATTGATAAAGAATGCTCGGTGCATGGAGTAGGAAGATGTTTGTTTGTATTAGGATGCGGTCATATCCTATGGTGTCAGAGCGCTAATGAGGCACAAATGGTTATGCTCGTTTGATCAGGTGAATTGCAATTTGAATAAGAAGTAAATGACTCTCGAGAATCATTTTAATGTGTTCAAGATTCTACATGTAACAATCAAGTGTCTTAAGGTTGTGTATGTGGTTAGACACTGTGTTTTCATTGGAAAAGGTCAAGACTTGTGGTACTTTTATGTTAATTATGGGATTCTATATATCAATATCTGGAAAGTAAAGGTAGCAGATTTAGATTCACAGGAAGTTCTTCAGAGTAAAGTATTTTGGAATGTGGTATTTTTGGGAATGTTTGAGAGAGGATTCAATGCTTATGGGTCTTAGACAGTGTGGTCTTGTGCTTGGGTCTCGAGTAGTGAGCCTGGGTTGAGGAACTGTGGTGCTACAACATGTGGGAATATCAAGTTGATGATGAATCAGAAGGGAAATTAGATAGATGGAATAGCTTGATAGTAGACCTAATCGGTATGGTAATGATATGATTAAATTCTTCGTATGTGTTCAAGGTAATGAACCCTTACAAGTATTTTGCAGCAATGCTCTTGGGTTTTGATGAATTGCTTAGCTTGGTCGAGTTAGAGGGATTCCGTCCTACTAGTTTAATTTATGCAAATGGAATTGAGAGAGTTCTTATTGATTTCTAGCGTGGTTAAAGAGGTGCATTTTCTATGAATATGAGAGACATGGAATGTGTAATGATTTTTTTTCTAGATATGATCAATGAAAGTTCTTGACTAGTTGAGTGCATAGATGTATGTGGCTCGGAAGGGAGATAAACGTTTTCCTGCTATCCTTGGATGGTATGGTATATGCGGTATGTTGTAGAGGGTCGATATTTGCATGTACAAGGTTTCAGTTCAGTTTTGAAAAGAAGTTTATAAAACTCTTAGGCAACGGGTAGCCTCAGATAATCAAGCAAATGGTGTTGCTAATTGGAAGCGATTTGACGAGAGTATATGTCTCAAAAAAGGGTAATATGATTAAACTGATGATACTTTGGTAGTATCGCGACATTTTCTTATTGGATCAACTGGTGGTATTCGGGTTTGCTTGGTGGCACAGGAAATTTTAAAGTATCTATCGTGGAGTGATGGGGTATTTAAGGTGTGGTATGCGTTCGGACAACAAAATTGAGTTCAGGTATGAGGATTCGTGTGCTATATGAAGTTGGAGACTAGGAGTTCTCATGTACAGGTTATGTCGTGGTTGTGGATCGTGTGTATTCAACACCGTTTAGCGGCAATCAGGATTTAGAGGCTCGAGTGGATCATTATTTGCTGGTATGTTAGATTTTGGATGTGATGTTGAAATTCAGACTGATTGTCTTAGTGTTAGATGATTCTGAACTATTGCCCTACGGTGGATTGAATTGCTATAATTATAACTTACATTATGCCTATCCAAGATTTCTTACTCTCAACCTTTATTTATGTTTATTACTCTCTGGGTTGGAAATACTCACATTACTCATTGCACCTTATGTGCAGATCTAGGTGCACCTACTGAGGCTGATTTCTCTACCAAGTATCATATCTGGGAGCATCAAGGTAGATGCATGATGTCCGCCAGTCCTGATCTTCCCATCTAACCTATTTGCTTTATTTCCGCATTTCTTCAGAGAAATATGTAGTAGGTTGACACTTGTGTATTAGAGGCTCAGACTTGTGACACCACATTATTCGGGTTGTGTAGTAGTAGTATTTCTACTTGGGTTTCCCATATGTTTTAACTATAATTTAGAGTTTCAGTATTGTCAAACCTTCTCTTTACTTACCCAAAGGTATGTACCACTAATTACTACTACACCTCGGGAAGGGATATAATAATAAAAGGGAAGGAATTTTTCCAATTAAAGGACATTCGGATCATGATTTATTTTATAATTTTTCAGAGTCGCCAATTGGGAGAATAATGGTGTCCCAAGTCACCGGTTTAATCCCGAACAAAGGAAATTATGACTCTGTTTAACAGTCCGCGAAATTAGAAATCCGAATAAGGAATTCTGTTAACTCGGGAGAAGGTGTTAGGCACTCCCAGATTCCGTGGTTCTAGCACGGTCGCTCAACTGTCGTATTTATTTTTATCCGATTTCTTTAAATACTTCAATTTTCATGTATTATTAATGTCCCTCTTTGTCATTTTTAAGAATTTCAATGTCGCGAAAACGCATTTCGAGCCACACTGTACCAGTACGCCTGTGACTTTAGTGCATTTCAGCTTCGCCGGGATTTGAGATTTGGGTCACATAAATGTGCATCCATATTAGGAATGTAATATTATTAATCGTGCCTAAAGTGTCTACGTTTTTATTAACTTTTGGAAAGACCGCGAAATTAGCTAAACGGTCCTTCCGAGTCTAGAATTTTATGTTGAAATTTATTTGGGGGCCCCGTGTGTTATCATTCTTTGTAACGAGACTCATCCCTTATTTTTTAAAGTCCAATCCTATTCATACACTATATTTTCTATTGTTGTTTTTTCTTCCTAATATACAACTAGTTTTTGTATTAATTTCAGACTTATTGATATGGGAGTCCAGGTGTGATGACCCGGCCCATCGTCACGGGAATTACCACCCCGTTATGTTGTAATTACATAATTCATGCTTTTATATCAGTGTTAGAGTCTATCGGGGAAGTTAGGAGTGAATTGAAATGAAAATGAGGCATATAGCCTTTTTGAAGGAAACTTGAATAAGGAAAGTCAACCCGGAGTTGACTATTTAGTTAGAGAGCTCGGAATCGAATTCGATGATTCGGTTAGTTCCGGGAGGTGAATTGTGACTTAGGGGAGCGATCGGAATTGATTTTGGAGGCTCGGTATAGAAATAGGCTTGAATTGGCTAAGGTTGAATTTTGGCGAAATCCGAACGGTAGGTGAGATTTTGATCCGGGGGTCGGAATGGAATTCGACAGTTGCAGTAGCTCCGTTAGGTGATTTTGGATGTGCCTGCAAAATTTCAGGTCATTCGGACGTCGTTTAGTCGGGTTTTTGATTGATTGTGTAATTTGGAATGTTTTAAGGAATTTAGGCTTGAATTCGATGTGAATTATGGGTTTTGATGTTATTAGACGTGTTTTGAGGATTGGAACAAGTTCGAATAAGATATTAAGATGTGTTGCTGTGTTTGGATGAGGTCCCGGGGGCCTCGGGGTGTTTTCGGATGGCTAAACGGGAGGAAATTGGAGTTTGGGAGCTGCTGTCATGAATTGCAGCAGCATTTTCGCTCCTGCGGATTGGGAACCGCAGGAGCGGGACCGCAGAAGCAGAGAATTCATCGCAGAAGCGAAAATGGGTTTGGCGAGGAGGTTCCGCAGAAGCGGACGTCAGTCGCAGAAGCGGACTCGCTTCTGCGAGTCATGGGTCGCAGAAGCGGAAGGCGGGCAGCTGGGGGAGATCGCGGAAGCGGAGGGGTATCCGCAGAAGCGGTCGCGCAGGTGCGAGACCCAGCCGCAGAAGCGGAACTGGGTGATTTGGTGGAATCTCGCAGAAGCGACCATTTGGTCGCAGGGGCGGCCTCGCCGAGGCGGATTTTTGTCCGCAGAAGCGGAAATCGGGCCTGTGTTAAAAATAACATAAGGGTTAAAATTTCATAAGTTGCAAAATATTTGGGGCTCGGTTCTTGAAGGCGAATTGGGCGATTTGGGCGAGTTATTGCCGGGAGAACATCGGGTTATCATCGGAGGTGAGTTTTATGGTTCCTTTACGCGTTTTTATCATGAAATCCTCCTTTAATTCACGAAAATTGGATCAAACTGTAGGAAAATTTAGCCTAAGCCGGGGTTTTGGTAAATTGCCGATTTGAGTGGGCAAATGGAGTCCGAATTTGGTAAATTTGATATGCCTAGACTCGTATTGAGACGAGGGTTCCGAATATGTAACTTTTATAATTTTTCGAGAAGCGCACCAAAAGTCGGGTTTTGACAACTTGTGGGTTTTGGTATAAATTGGGTTATTTCGAATGAATTTCGTGAAATTAGCGTATATTGATGCATTCTCTATGATTTTGAGCAGATTTGGCACCCGAGGAGATTGATTTGCGAGGCAAGCGCAAGGCGGATTGAAGCTTCTACCGGTTCGAGGTGAGTGGTAGTAGTAAACAATGTACCGAGGGTTTGAAACCCCGTACTAGCACTTCACAATGCTATATTGAGATGAGACACGCGTTCTATGACAAGTGTGGTGACATTGTGATTGGGGGTTCGGACTTAGTCCTTCCCGGCTAATAGTATAATGTGTGTTATGACTGATAATAAGTTTATAACTGTGCAATTGGGCTGATAGCCATGTTTGGGACCTTGTGCCGATTTGTAGAGCATTAGGGAACCTATAGAGCTAGGTAACCCTTATATCGTGTTGGAAACATACACTCATCCGTAGCTCTAGTCGTATAGCATAATATGAGCCCGTATTAGATGTGTACATTGAGAGAGATTATCTAGGGTGGAATTCCCTGTTCTAGCTGAGCGGGCCTAAAAGGCCAAGTCTATATTGACTGAGACAGGGTCCAGGACCCACTGTGATACATTATATTGGGCCTGAGAGGCCAAGCACATATTGACTAGGATAGGGTCGAGGACCCATTATGGGGTATTATATATATATATACCTATATTGAATCGGGCTGCACGCCGCAGCAATATATATATTGGATCGGACTGCACGCCGCAGTAATATTCATGTAATATACATGTAATATACATGTGGGACGGACCGCACGCCGCAGTATTATTGCGCTTGGGCTATAGGAGCCCCTTCGGAGTCTGAGTCTGCACACATTCTCATTGAGCACTGGTGTATATTAGGGGATCGGGCTGTGCGCCGCAGCAATATAAATATATATTCATACATATATTGGATCGGACCGCACGCCGCAGTAATACATGTGTGGATCGGGCTGCACGCCGCAGTATAATAGTGCTTGGGCCTAGGGAGCCCCTCCGAAGTCTGTATACACCCCCGGTGAGCGCCGTCGACGTTAAATGGAGCGGGCTGCGCGCCGCAGCGGTATATGTATTGGAGCGGGCTGCACGCCGCAGCATTATACTTAATCATATCCTATTATCTACTTAAATAATTATACATTATAGACATAGGTATGTATCTTTATATGTTGAGATGGCTCCCCTGCACTTTCTGTGCAGATCCACAGGTGCCCGAGAGCAGTTGAGACATTGTAGCTGCTGATCCTTGTCTACTTTTGCGGAGATTACGAGGTAGCCGCCAGCGTCCGCAGAGCTTGTTTTCTCCTTCTTTATCATCTTGTTGATTTCCTATTTGCCTAGACTTGATTGTATTAGGATGCTATTCTGTAGAGGCTCGGTCTCGTGACACCACGATATGGTTGGGACCATATTTTGTATGTTTTACGTTTCGGGTATCACTTAATATGATCATTTACTGTTTAAGTTTAATTTGATTAATAATTGGCTCTGGTTTAAGGGATAATATGGTCGGGCTTGCCTAGCATTATGTTGGGCGCCATCACGACCGGGGTTTGGGTCGTGACAAGTTGGTATCGAGCCTAGGTTAACATGTCTCGCGAGTCATGAGCCGGTTGGTAGAGTCTCGTGGATCGATGCGGGGACGCCTGTACTTATCCTCGGGAGGCCGCAAACCTTTTTAGGAAAAGTTTCAATTCTTGGAATTCTTGTCGTGCGATTACTTTTGACTTGATCCGAACTTTGACATTCTATTCTCTCGCAGATGGCGAGAACTCGATCATCCGGACGTGGAGGACGACCACCACTACCACCGCTGGAGGCCGTGGACGCGGTCGTGGTCGTGGCGGAGTTAGGGTAGGCGAGGCGGTGCCGGCCGACCCACGGCCCCTGGTTGCGAGAGGTGCCGAGCGGCACCGGATCGGGCACCAGTCGTGCCCATTGTTATTCGGGTCTACAGGAGACCACGGCTCGGATACTAGCGATCCGCACCGGCCTAGCACGAGGCGGTTTCGGTCACTACTACGCAGCACTGCATCGGGGATCGGGGGTGGTCATCGGACCACGCAGTACGCACTCCGGAGCCGGCAGTGCAGGGGCTTACAGACACCGGAGGCTCCTCCAGGTTCGGCCTCGTGGTACCGGTTCGACCCAGCAGATCGGATTCGGGGGACGGGGTCCCGGCTACGACGAGACGATGAGCGGCGTCGTCTCGAGAGGTTCACCGAGGTTATCTCCTCCGGTGTTCACATGGTGCTCCCGGCGAGGACGCCCGAGGTTTTCCGGATAAGTGCCGTCGGATGCTTCGTACGGCGGGGATATTGGAGTCCGGTGGGGTATCTTTCACTACCTTTCAGTTTCAGGGGGCCAGCCTTCGCTTGGTGGGAGGCTTGTGAGCGCCGCAGGCCGGCCGGAGCAGCACCACTATCATGGCCGGAGTTCTCCACTATGTTCTTGGAGAAATGGGTGCCTCGATCTCGGAGAGAGGAGATGCGTAGGCGGTTTGAGGGTCTCCGTCAGGGGGACATGTCAGTGTCAGAGTATGAGATCAGGTTTACAGAGTTGTCCGGATATGCACCGTGGTTGGTTCATTCCGACAGAGAGAGGATTGGGCGCTTCGTGGACGGCCTCATTTATCCCATTCGTATTCTGATGACTCGGGAGAGGGTTTTGAGTCGTACATTTGAGGATGCTGTGGATATTGCTCGCGACATAGAGACAGATCGTCGTAGGGAGCGGGATGAGAGGGAGGCCAAGAGGCCTCGAGGAGCGGCTAGTTCTAGTGGCACTCAGACTAGAGGCCAGATTCAGTAGAGCCGAGGTCGTTCTTTCAGATCTTTGCAGTCGAGTCGCTCCGATCGTCGCAGATGGTCTTCTGGGCAGGGTTATCAGGGTTCGCACCAGAGCCAGCCATCTCTCAGTGCCATGCCATCTCAGAGTTCTTCACAGGCCCCATCCGCTCAGGGTTCATCTCGGCCTAGTTCATCAGCTGGTCACTCCAGCACCAGAGGTCCTTATCAGTCTCAGTACCCAGCACCGGGGAGTTGCTACGAGTGCGGAGAGTTTGGGCACCACCGTAGGGAGTGTCCCCGTCTTGTTTCCGGATCTTATCAGCAGAGAGGGCAGCCCTCGTCATCTGGTCCTTCTACTTCAGCACCCGCCCCGCCAGCTAGGGGTGAGGGTCAGACAGCTAGGGGTCGCTCTCGAGGGGGAGGCCGATCAGGCGGACAAGCTAGATGCTATGCTTTTCAGGGCCGATCTGAGGTCGTTGCTTCTGATGCTGTCATTACAGGTATTATTTCAGTCTGCCACAGAGATGCCTCGGTATTGTTTGATCCCGGTTCTACTTATTCTTATGTGTCTACATATTTTGCTCCTCATTTGGGCACGACCCGAGGGAGTCTTGAGCTGCCGGTGCACGTATCTACCCCGGTAGGGGATACTATTGTTGTGGACCACGTATACCGGTCCTGTCTGGTCACTATTGGAGGTCTGGAGACCCGAGTAGACCTGTTGCTTCTCAGCATGATTGATTTTGATGTTATATTGGGCATGGACCGGCTATCTCCATGTCATGCTATTCTGGACTGTCATGCTAAGACAGTCACTTTGGCTATGCCGGGCATTCAGAGGATCGAGTGGCGAGGCACGACCGAGTATGTACCTAGCAGGGTAATATCTTTCCTCAAGGCCCAACGAATGGTTGGGAAGGGATGTCTCTCTTATTTAGCATTTGTGCGGGAGGTCGAGGCCCAGGCTCCCAGTATTGATTCTGTTCCCATTGTGCGAGACTTTCCTGATGTGTTTCCCTCAGACCTGCCGGGCATGCCGCCGGACAGGGATATTGATTTTGGTATCGATTTGGTGCCAGGCACTCAGCCTATTTCTATTCCTCCGTATCGTATGGCACCAGCTGAGTTGAAGGAATTGAAGGAGCAGCTCCAGGAACTCCTAGATAAGGGGTTCATTCGGCCGAGTGTGTCGCGGTGGGGTGCACCGGTCCTGTTTGTTAAGAAGAAGGACGGATCTATGAGGATGTGTATTGACTATAGGCAGCTAAACAAAGTAACAGTGAAGAATAAGTATCCTCTGCCTCGTATTGATGATTTATTTGATCAGCTCCAGGGAGCTAGGGTGTTCTCGAAGATTGATCTTCGTTCAGGCTACCATCAGCTGAAGATTAGAGAGTCTGACATTATGAAGACTGCATTCCGGACCCGATATGGTCATTATGAGTTCCTTGTGATGTCGTTTGGGCTGACCAACGCCCCAACAACATTTATGCATCTGATGAACAGTGTGTTTAGGCCTTATTTGGATTCATTTGTGATTGTGTTCATTGATGACATTCTAGTCTACTCCCGTAGTCAGGAGGAGCATGCTCAGCATTTGAGTATTGTGTTGCAGAGATTGAGGGAGGATAAGCTATATGCTAAATTCTCCAAATGTGAGTTCTGGCTTGAGTTCGTGGCATTCTTAGGGCACATGGTGTCCTGTGATGGTATTCACGTAGATCCGAGGAAGGTCGAGGCAGTGCAGAGTTGGCCCAGACCGACCTCAGTTACTGAGATCCGTAGCTTTCTGGGATTGGCAGGGTATTATCGCCGATTCGTTCAGGGATTCTCATCTATTGCTTCACCCTTGACTAGATTGGCTCAGAAGGGTGTTCCTTTCTTATGGTCCGAGGAGTGCGAGGAGAGCTTTCGGAAGCTCAAGACAACACTGACCACAGCACCAGTCTTGATTCTGCCGTCAGCTTTAGATCCTTATACTGTGTATTGTGATGCCTCGGGAGTTGGGAATTGGTTGTGTGTTGATGCAGGAGGGTAGGGTCATTGCTTATGCTTCTCGTCAGTTGAAGCCCCACGAGAAGAACTACCCTGTTCATGATTTGGAGCTAGCAACCATAGTTCATGCTTTGAAGATTTGGAGGCATTACCTGTATGGTGTCTCCTGTGAGGTGTTCACGGATCATCGCAGCCTTCAGCACTTATTCAGACAGAAGGACCTTAATTTGAGACAACGGAGGTGGTTGGAGTTGCTTAAGGACTATGATATCACTATTTTGTATCATCCGGGGAAGGCCAATGTGGTGGCCGATGCCTTGAGTCGGAAGGCGGTTAGCATGGGCAGCTTAGCTTTCATCCCAGTTGGGGAGAGGCCATTTGCTTATGATGTTCAAGCCCTAGCCAATCGGCTAGTGAGATTAGATATTTCGGAGCCGAGTCGGGTGTTGGCTTGTGTTGTTTCTCGATCTTCCTTATATGATCGCATCGGGGAGCGACAGTATGATGACCCACATTTGCTTGTCCTTAAGGACAGAGTGCAGCATAATGATGTTAGAGATGTGACTATCGACAGTGATGGTGTTCTGAGGATGCGGGGCCGTATATGCGTGCCCAATGTTGATGGTTTGCGGGAGTTGATACTTGAGGAGGCACACAGTTCGCGGTACTCTATTCACCCAGGTGCCGCAAAGATGTACCAAGACTTGAGACAGCACTACCGGTGGAGGAGAATGAAGATGGATATTGTTAGGCATGTAGCTAAGTGCCTCAATTGCCAGCAGGTCAAATATGAGCATCGGAGAGACCGGGCGGTGTTCTTCGGCGTATGGTTATTCCCGAGTGGAAATGGGAGAGGATCACCATGGATTTTGTTATCGGGCTCCCTCGGACGGCGAGGAAGTTTGATTCCGTATGGGTGATTGTTGATCGACCGACTAAGTCCGCACATTTCATCCCGATTAATACTACTTACTCATCGGAGCGGCTGGCAGCGATCTTTATTCGGGAGATTGTCCGGTTGCATGGGGTCCCAGTGTCTATCATATCCGACAGGGGTACTCAGTTCACATCTCAGTTTTGGAGAGCATTTCAGCGAGAGATGGGTACGCGGGTTGAGTTGAGCACCGCATTTCACCCCCAGACAGACGGGCAGTCTGAGCGCACTATTCAGATTCTGGAGGATATGTTGCGAGCATGTGTGATTGACTTTGGTGGTTCGTGGGATGAGTTCTTACCACTTGCCGAGTTTGCCTACAACAACAGTTATCAGTCGAGTATTCAGATGGCCCCGTATGAGGCATTGTATGGCAGACGATGTAGATCCCCCGTGGGATGGTTTGAGCCTGGTGAGGATAGATTGATATGGACTGAGTTAGTTCAGGATGCTCTGGATAGAGTGAAGTTAATTCAGGAGAGGCTACGCACAACACAGTCTCGCCAGAAGAGTTATGCGGACCGTAGGGTTCGAGAGTTGTCTTTCATGGTTGGTGATAAGGTATTGCTGAAGGTTTCACCCATGAAGGGTGTCCTGCGGTTCGGGAAGAAAGGGAAGTTGAGTCCCAGGTACATTGGTCCTTTTGAGATACTCAGGAGAGTTGGAGAGGTGGCATATGAGTTAGCCTTGCCACCCAGCTTGTCCAGCGTTCATCGAGTATTCCATGTGTCTATGCTCCGGAAGTACATCGGAGATCCGTCCCATGTATTAGACTTCAGTACCATTCAGCTTGATGGTGATCTATCCTATGATGTGGAGCCTATTGCTATTTTGGGTCGCCAAGTAAGGAAGTTGAGGTCGAAGGAGATTGCATCGGTTAAGGTTCAGTGGAGAGGTCGACCCGTAGAGGAGGCTACTTGGGAGGTTGAGCAGGAGATGCGGAGCAGATACCCTCAGCTATTTGAGACTTCAGGTATGTTTCTTGACCCGCTCGAGGACGAGCGTTTGCTTAAGAGGGGGAGAATGTGACGACCCGGCCCGTCGTCACGGGAATTACCACCCCGTTATGTTGTAATTACATAATTCATGCTTTTATATCAGTGTTAGAGTCTATCGGGGAAGTTAGGAGTGAATTGAAATGAAAATGAGGCATATAGCCTTTTTGAAGGAAACTTGAATAAGGAAAGTCAATCCGGAGTTGACTATTTAGTTAGAGAGCTCGGAATCGAATTCGATGATTCGGTTAGTTCCGGGAGGTGAATTGTGACTTAGGGGAGCGATAGGAATTGAATTTGGAGGCCCGGTATAGAAATAGGCTTGAATTGGCTAAGGTTGAATTTTGGCGAAATCCGAACGGTAGGTGAGATTTTGATCCGGGGGTCGGAATGGAATTCCGACAATTGCAGTAGCTCCGTTAGGTGATTTTGGATGTGCCTGCAAAATTTCAGGTCATTCGGACGTCGTTTAGTCGGGTTTTTGATTGATTGTGTAATTCGGAATGTTTTAAGGAATTTAGGCTTGAATTCGATGTGAATTATGGGTTTTGATGTTATTAGACGTGTTTTGAGGATTGGAACAAGTTCGAATAAGGTATTAAGATGTGTTGGTGTGTTTGTATGAGGTCCCGGGGGCCTCGGGGTGTTTTCGGATGGCTAAACGGGAGGAAATTGGAGTTTGGGAGCTGCTGTCATGAATTGCAGCAGCATTTTCGCTCCTGCGGATTGGGAACCGCAGGAGCGGGACCGCAGAAGCGGAGAATTCATCATAGAAGCGAAAATGGGTTTGGCGAGGAGGTTCCGCAGAAGCGGACGTCAGTCGCAGAAGCGGACTCGCTTCTGCGAGTCATGGGTCGCAGAAGCGGAAGGCGGGCAGCTGGGGGAGATCGCGGAAGCGGAGAGGTATCCGCAGAAGCGGTCGTGCAGGTGCGAGACCCAGCCGCAGAAGCGGAACTGGGTGATTTGGTGGAATCTCGCAGAAGCGACCATTTGGTCGCAGGGGCGGCCTCGCAGAGGCGGATTTTTGTCCGCAGAAGCGGAAATCGGGCCTGTGTTAAAAATAACAGAAGGGTTAAAAATTTCATAAGTTGCAAAACATTTGGGGCTCGGTTCTTGAAGGCGAATTAGGCGATTTGGGCGAATTATTGTTGGGAGAACATCGGGTTATCATCGGAGGTGAGTTTTATGGTTCCTTTACGCGTTTTTATCATGAAATCCTCCTTTAATTCACGAAAATTGGATCAAATCTGTGGGGAAAGTTAGCCTAAGCGAGGGTTTTGGTAAATTGCCGATTTGAGTGGGCAAATGGAGTCCGAATTTGGTAAATTTGATATGCCTAGACTCGTATTGAGACGAGGGTTCCGAATATGTAACTTTAATAATTTTTCGAGAAGCGCACCAAAAGTCGGGTTTTGACAACTTGTGGGTTTTGGTATAAATTGGGTTATTTCGAATGAATTTCGTGAAATTAGCGTATATTGATGCATTCTCTATGATTTTGAGCAGATTTGGCACCCGAGGAGATTGATTTGCGAGGCAAGCGCAAGGCGGATTGAAGCTTCTACCGGTTCGAGGTGAGTGGTAGTAGTAAACAATGTACCGAGGGTTTGAAACCCCGTACTAGCACTTCACAATGCTATATTGAGATGAGACACGCGTTCTATGACGGGCGTGGTGACATTGTGATTGGGGGTTCGGACTTAGTCCTTCCCGGCTAATAGAATACTGTGTTGTAGGACTGTTACTGAGATTATAACTGTACAACTGGGCTAATAGCCATGTTTGGGGCCTCGTGCCGATCTGTAGAGCATTAGGGAACCTATAGAGCTAGGTGACCCTTATATCATGTTGGAAACATACACTCAGCCGTAGCTCTAGCTGTATAGCATAATATGAGCCCGTACTAGATGTGTACATTGAGAGAGATTATCTAGGGTGGAATTCCTGTTCTAGCTGAGTGGGCCTGAAAGGCCAAGTCTATACCGATTGAGATGAGATAGGGTCAAGGACCCACTATGAGACATTATATTGGGCCTGAGAGGCCAAGCACATATTGACTGGGATAGGGTCGAGGACCCATTATGGGGTATTATATATATATACCTATATTGGATCGGGCCGCACGCCGCAGCAGTATATATATTGGATCGGACTGCACGCCGCAGTAATATACATGTAATATATATGTGGGACGGACTGCACGCCGCAGTATTATTGCGCTTGGGCTGTAGGAGTCCCTTCGGAGTCTGAGTCTGCACACATTCTCAGTGAACACTGGTGTATATTATGGGATCGGGCTGCGCGCCGCAGCAGTATAAATATATATACATATAATTAGTGGATCGGACTGCACGCCGCAGTAATACATGTGTGGATCGGGCTGCACGCCGCAGTATGATAGTGCTTGGGCCTAGGGAGCCCCTCCGAAGTCCGTATACACCCCCAGTGAGCGCCGTCGACGTTAAATGGAGCGGGCTGCGCGCCGCAGCGGTATATGTATTGGAGAGGGCTGCACGCCGCAGCATTATACTTAATCATATCCTATTATCTACTTAAATAATTATACATTATAGACATAGGTATGTGTCTTTATATGTTGAGATGGCCGTACACCGTAAGGGTACGAGTGAGGGTTGGATCAGTGTAGAATCTTGTAGAGATAAACGTGGATTGGAGATTTGAGCATTTCTATAGTGATGACGTACCTGTGAGGGTTGCCTTAGAACTGCTAAGTGATAGCACAGGAGTTCTTACCTTTAGTTGTTATTTATTATTGTTACTCACTGAGTTGAAATATACTCACCCCACTCCCCTGCACTTTCTGTGCAGATCCACAGGTGCCCGAGAGCAGTTGAGACATTGTAGCTGCTGATCCTTGTCTACTTTTGCGGAGATTACGAGGTAGCTGCCAGCGTCCGCCAGAGCTTGTTTTCTCCTTCTTTATCATCTTGTTGATTTCCTATTTGCCTAGACTTGATTGTATTAGGATGCTATTCTGTAGAGGCTCAGTCTCGTGACACCACGATATGGTTGGGACCGTATTTTGTATGTTTTACGTTTCGGGTATCACCTGATATGATCATTTACTGTTTAAGTTTAATTTGATTAATAACTGGCTGGTTTAAGGGATAATATGGTCGGGCTTGCCTAGCATTGTGTTGGGCGCCATCACGACTAGTGTTTGGGTTGTGACACCAGGCCATTATTCATTCTTGGGCCTGGACTTCAGACTGCCTAGTAGTCCATAATCAAAATACAATTGGGCCTCTAGAGCCCAACGTATACCTCTGATCCTAATCGAAGGCATGAATGCCTCATTAATTCGATCCAGGCCTGGTTCCTATTGAGGCCCAAATTGTTCACATTTAAAGAATAACAAGGACTGATTATCATTTTAGCAACATTCGTGAATGTAACAATTTACATATTAAACACCAATTTGCAATTAGTCGCTACTGATTTCAATATTTAGCAAATAATTAAGAATTTTAGTACAGTAATTTATATCAGTGTTATTATACTATACGACAGATCCTGATATTCGAGTCGTTATCATGATACTAATGTGCAAGATTATTTTTTGTTACTTTGTTTAACTGAAGAAAAATAGTATTCTGATTTAGCTAAGCATGCTTGAACTACTATTATCATATCACAAAGTATGAAAGCCAATTTGTAAATTAATCATATTTAATAGAGATATACAATAATACAATTTGAACTTCAAAACTACTTATACTTTTGAATTAAATAGTTCTGATTTAGACTTCAACTAACAAAATAACTAAGTACCAATTTTATATGTCTAATTTCAGAACATACTTATATATGTAAGTGTATTAGTTGTGTCTTAGCCGGTTTTAGTTTTAGAATTAGGTGATAGTTATATCTAACCTACTAGATTATATTTAACTACAACATCAGCTACTTCTACTTTAATCTAAATCGAATTCATATAGTTATTTACTTATTACAACCCATTCCGAAATGAATTATAAAGGATCTATGAGTTATAACTACAAATATAAGAAAATAGAAATATAACTTCAGCAACAATCAATCTAATATTTCATTCCTTCATCATGTTTCAATTACACCTTCAGGAAGTAGTAGTGTACCTAATCAAATGAAACTAAACTGATGAGTTCTAAGGAGATGAATGAGAAGAGAAACCGGCAACAGTAACAGCCAAACAGCAAACAGGAGCAGATATTATCACAATAAGCTTCCGAACTCAGTAGACAATCAGCAATTAACTCGAGAAATAACAGAAATCCAAGCTAAGTTGAGACGAACACAACAGAAGAACAACTAGTGTAGATGCGTGATTTTGCCCCTACCCGAGATTTTTTATATTTTTAGCGTAAAATATTTAGTTTAGTTTTAATATAGCTATTTTAGCTAAATTTGACTCTTTTACTTTATTTTTACCTTAAAATAAAAAATAACAAAAATATGGTTTTATTAATGTTTCGTAGTCATTTTAAACTTGAAAAATACAAAAATAGTACTTTATATTTTTTATCTTTTTATAAAAACGAAAATAATAAAAAAATAGTTTCATTAATATTTTGTAGTTATTTTAAACTTGAAAAAATATAAAAATAGTACTTTATATTTTTATCTTTTTATAAAAACGAAAATAATAAAAAAAATAGTTTCATTAATATTTTGTAGTTATTTCAAACTTGAAAAATATAAAAAAATAGTTTTATTTTAATTATGAGTATTATAGTTATTTTGATTACCTAGGATTAATTAAATAACACCATTCTCGGTTCCGGGCGAAGAAAAATATTCGGGTTCAAACTACCCGGTTTTATAATTTTCGGACCTAGCCCGTAATAATCCGAGTCCACTACACTAAGGGGGACAATACATAATGGGATGGGGGAATAAGAATAAAAGACAAAAGAAAAAAAACAAGAAGAAAAAGACAAAAGAATAAGACAAAAGGATAATGACAAAGGGGGACATTGTTGGGTGGGGTGTTTCATTTTAAAAGAAAAAGAATATGCAATGAAGGGGACTTCACGTGAAGGGGAGGGGAGTTGGAATTTTCTTCTTCTTAAAGAAAGAAGAAGACGACCAGAAAACAAGAGGGAAAAAACGAGAAAAGAAAAAAGAAGGGGATTGAAAAAACGAAACAAAAAGGATTGAAAAAACAAAGAAAGAAAAAGGAAAGAGAAAGGAAAGAAAACGAAACAAAGAAAGAAAGGAAACAGAAAGAAAAAATGGGAAAGAAGAAGAGAAACGAAAGAAGAAGAAAAACGGCAGAAAAGAAAAACCGAGAAAAAAAATAATACACATAGTAGGAGGCCACAGTGGAGGAAAAAGTTTTTCTGCTTCGTCAACCTCGTTCTGCCCGTCGAATCGTTTGTTCTTGGTTCCGGTTTGGTTCGAGTTCTGTCCGGAGAGGTCGAGGTTTGAGATCGTCATAAAAGGTTCGTTTTCTCGTTGTGTACGTTGAAAAAAATATGCAGAAATAAAGGTGCATGTTCTTTTCCGATATTGTTCTTCTCGCTAATATTTTGGATCGTTTCGTATTTGATTTAGTTTCGTATGGTTCAGACTATTTTTGTAAATATATGATTTTGTTGAACATGCAATGTCGAAGTTAGCTAATGAAAATGACTAATCCTTCATATGCTCGCCAACTAGTTATGCTTCCGTTGTTTATGTAATTGTTCACCATAGTCTTGAATTTGCTCACTTAGTTAGCTACTCGTATGTTTACTCGAATTGGTTATAGTTGAGCACGATGTTGTCACATTATGGAAATTGGTTCATTATTCTTCAACCGAACGACGGAATTAGATTAAAGGAATCGGGGGTGTATTTCATGGGACCCGACTCCAATTTTGAACAAGGTTAAATAAAACGTGTCATGGACTACGGGTGCATTTCATGTAGCGTGGCTTGCAACGTGTTCTAAATAATCTCGAATTAACTCTTAAATGAATATAACGGAATGTAGTTCTCTTTTAAATTAGAATTAGAGGTGTGCCTCGCCTAACAAAATTATACAAATTGCGGGGCCCTCATAAATGTATATATATAAAAATACTTAGACTTCGGGATCAACCGTATAGCGAATTTTACGGTGTTCTCCAAAGATAATAAATGCGTAGTTGCTTTAATCACGTATTCTAGTACTACCTTCTCAAATACGGGTGCACATTTACGTGACCCAAATCTAAATCTCAATGAAGTCGAAACGTGTCAAAAGTCACGGGTGCACTGGTGCAACGTGGTTCGAGATACGTTTCCACTGCGTTGTAATTCATTTAAAACAATAAACAATAAAAGGGTAATGAGCCCTTAAACAATAAGCGAGACGAGCCTCGCCAAAATAACATGCAAATTGCGGGGCCCTCAACAGACGATTATTACGAAAAATGTTTAAATTCCGGGATATGCTGTTTAGCGGATTCCACACAAAACGCGTTAGTATCTTTAGGCGCGTATTTAATAATCTTATCTCCTTAAACTCGAGTGCATATTTATGTGACTCAAATCCAAATCTCAACGGAGTCGAGATGTGTTGACAACCACGGGTGCACTGGTGCGACGTGGTTCGAGATACATTTTCACAACGTTGCAATTCTTTGTTAAAAATAATAATAATAATAATTCTTATAATAATAATAATAATAATCAAAAGCGGTTAAAAGTTAAAATTTGCACAGAGGTTAAAGCACATTATAAAATCAGATAAAGAGGCCAAATACGATGATTGAGCGACCGTGCTAGAACCACGGAACCCGGGAATGCCTAACACCTTCTCCCGGGTTAACAGAATTCCTTATCCAGATTTCTGGTTCGCGGACCGTAATATAGAGTCAAACCTTTCCTCGGTTCGGGATCAAACCGGTGACTTGGGACACCATTATTTTTCCAAGTGGCGACTCTGAATTAAATAAGTTGATCCTGTTTCGATTGTCCTTTAATTGGAAAAACTCCCTCGCGCTCCCGCGGGTGCGGTAAAAAGGAGGTGTGACAGCTCTGACGACTCTGCTGGGGATAAGTAATCCGGAACTTCGGTTCAGGGTTTAAGAATTCGAGCTCAGTTAAATTGCTATTCTTGCTTATATCTGATTTCATTAAAAGTTTTGATTAATGTGCTACATGTTTACCGTTTGATATTGCGTGAACTGTATATATAAAACTGTGCCGAAAACCCTTCTCTTCTTTATCTCCGGGGATGTGCTTACTGGTTGAGACTCCCCTTTCTGTTAGTGTCAATACCAAAAATAAGAAAAGAGGTCGGATAAGTTACAAAGCCGATTGACCTCGCGGGTCACCGGTATGTAGCCCTCTCCTCGATCCAAGTTGTCCACTCGGGTACACAGTCTAGTACCGATGAAAAATCAGGATATTGAGCCTAGGTCTAGGACGTTTGTTTGCATCATATCTGACTTAGGGGACTCAACACAAGGGTTGGGTCCGTCTAGGACAGGTGACCCGGTAATTAAAGACCGAGCATGTTATATGTTGCATTTGTTTGTTCTAGATTATTGTTGGCTAATTTCCTGAAAAACAAAAAGAGAGGAAATTTTAGAATAGAAAAAATATCGAAATGTCGACGAAACGCTGTCGAATGCTTGAAAAGAAAATTTGAAAAATAGGTAGAACAATTTTGTTGAAATAATTGGTCAAATAATTTGACCGAACTACGCAGGTTTGATTCTCACCGTTAGGAGGGATACGTAGGCAACCCTTATCGGGTCCAACCACCCCTTTAAAAAATCAAGAAAAATGTGTGTGTTTAATTTTGTCAATAAATCAAAGTGACGCTGTTTTTGAAAATAGCCGAATGTTCCGAAAGGACACCGGAAGGCTGTTTTTTGCAAAAATAGCCACTTTGAATCATTTTTAATAATTTGCGGGCAGAACCTTGAAATATTCCTTGTGGAAATGTTGCAAGGCCATAGCCGCAAAATCAAGTCCGGGTTCACACCCTTTTTGCAAAAATAACCAAAAAATGTCGAAATTTTTATTTTGTTATAAATAAGTCGGGTAATGCTATTCTTGCTTAAAATAAGCCGAATGTCCCTTAAAAGGACGTCGGAAGGCCGTTTTGCAAAAATAGCCACTTTGAGTTATTTGTAAATAATTTTGGACACAGCCTGGGAATATTCCCTCGCGGAGATGCGAAAGGATGTATCCGCAAAAAAAAAATCAAGTTTTGAGTCATCACTCAACTTTACAAAAATAACCACCTTATCAAATAAGCCATTACATGGCCGGAGTTTTGCTGAAATAGCCACATTTTTTGCATTTTTACTTCCTCAGTCTTGTGTTGGCCTGTGTCGGTGCTGAACGATGCCCCATAGGCCCCAGGATAAAAAATTTTAAATTTGCATCTTCTTAAATAAAATTTTGCAAAAAGAGCCACTTTGTCTAAATAAGCCATTACATGGCCAATTTATGAAAAATAGTCTTGTGTTGGTTTATGGTGATGCCGAACGATGCCCCATGAGCCACAAGATAAAAAAAAAAATTCAAGTTTATCTTTCTTAAATAAATTTTGCAAAAATAGTCATTTTGTCAAATAAGCCATTATGTGGCCAATTTTGTAGAAATAGTCATAATTGACACCAAAAAATATTCTTTTTCTTGTAAAAATATCCTACACAAGTTTGTAGTTGGAGTCGGCTTCTATAATTTTCCTTCAAAGAAAAAAAAAAATCAAATAAAATCAAATAAACATCTCTTTATTTCTTGCATTAATTTGCAAGAACTACGCTCGGTCCGATTCATGCGGGGTCATGATACGTAGGCAATCCACATAGGATTCGACCATATCCATAACCAAAAAAAAAATGAAAAAACTACAAAAAAAAAAAAAAAAAAAAAGGAAAAAAATGAAAAACCATAAAAAGGAAAAAGAAAAGAAAATAGCAGAAAAACAAAGGAAATCAATAAGCGGAATACCTTAACGCTAACCCGGTGGTTTCGTTTTGTTAATCCAGAAAGTTGAGGTGGTTGGTTGTGGTAAATTGGAAAGCGAGATTCAAGGAAAATGATAACCGACATCGGAGTTGTTACAAGTGCTCAAGAGACTCAGGGTCAGAAAGTTCAATAAGGGTCTGCTGTGGTTGAGGAAAATAGAACAGTGAAACAACAAATGACCAAAATGCGTCAAGCATGGTCCAATGGCCAGGGACAACTTTCTCATGAGTCACAATGTTCTATACAGCAAGAACAGTACCGCTCTCACGACCTTCCTGCAAACATTGAGAAGCCTACCCGAAAGAAGGTACAGGAAGAAATGGCCCAAAGATTGAAGAAATTAGAACATCGGTTGAAAAACACGCACGGGTTGGTAGGTCAAAAGAGTGTGGCTTTCAAAGATCTATGCTTGTTTCCCGATGTCCACTTGCCACCTGGTTTCAAGATTCCCAAATTTGAAAAGTACGATGGACATGGACACCCAATATCCCACTTGAAAAGGTATTGCATTCAACTAAGGAGTCTGGGAAGAAATGAAGAATTGTTAATAGCTTACTTTGGGGAAAGCCTTACAGGAGTAGCCTCTGAATGGTTTTGGGATCAAGATGCATCTCGCTGGCACGTCTGGAACGACATGGCACAGGCTTTTGTGAAACAATTCCAATACAACATTGACATTGCCCCAGACCGCATTTTCCTTTCAAATCTGAAGAAGAAATCAAGTGAAAGTTTCAGGGAATATGCCCTTAAATGGAGAGAGCAAGCGGCTCGTGCTGAGCCACCCCTGGATGACCATGAGTTAATCACTGTCTTCCTTCAGGCTCAAGAGCCGGATTATTTTCAGAACATGATGTCCGCGGTTGGTCAATCCTTCTTGGATGTAATCAAAATGGGAGAAATGGTAGAGAACGGTCTTAAGACAGGCGGAATTATAAGTCAAGCGGCTCTCAAGGCTGCAGCTCAGGCTGTCCAATTTGAACCTAGTGACACGAATGAGAGGGATGAAGAAGTCATGATGATATCAGGGTCAAGAAAAGGTTCCATAAGAGTACCTCGATGGTATGCGATGCCTCGACAAGTTTTCCATAATTCCCCCGAGCATCACTATCCACCTCCGAACCCACCATACTCAGTTGATCCACCCCAGTACGTTATTCAGCCATCAAATCATCCAAGAAAGCGAGCACGGGCATCACAAAATCTCTACCAGCCTCTGCAAAATTTCCAAATACCTTATAACCCACTTCCAAACCAAGGGTATAGAAGGGAACCGAAGTTGAAGGATAATTTCACACCAATAGGAGTTTCCTATGCAAGCTTATTTGAGAAGTTAAAACAACAGGACATGATTGCACCCATCCCTCCAAATCATGTGGACCCACGTGCAAGGAGCTTTGACCCATCTAAAAGGTGTGAATACCATTCCCATGCCCGGGGGCACAACATGGAAAGTTGTCGGGATTTGAAAAGGGAAATAGAAAGGATGATCCAAGAAAGATTGATTGTGATTCATAACAGTGACACCCAGAATATCGCGCTGAATCCGTTACCTGCACCTGATGATACACACTTTCTGGCGGTGATGCCTGGTGACACGGAATATGAGAATCCACTCGGGAATTTGCCGACTGAAATGAGAGAAGGCCATAGTGGTTCTGATAATCAAATTCGTGGCTAAATGTCGGGCTTATCAATTGGAGAGTCATTTGTGGTGGCTTATTTTGTTGTCATTTCTATTTGTCCGAGTTATTTCAGAATGGTAATCCGAATGTTGTTTTGTGGCTCAAACCTTTTATCCTTGTATTTTTCTTTTGATCATAGTGTCTCATCTAAAGGGGTCTAGGTTCGTTCTAAGTATTGTACCCCAGTTTTGTTTTTTGGTTGTTCGAGTCATTGTTTTATCGGTTAATGCAATGACCTATTTTATATTATTTCTAGACATTTTCTGTTATTTAGTCATTTCCTTCCTATAGTTCTTTTTCTGCTAGTTCTAGTGACATGACGTGCGCGCATAGTTCTGGCCTGATCTTAAAAGTTAATCACAAAACCATTGGGAGGTGATCGAGATATTTAAATTATATAAGAACGGTTTGAGATTATTCGAAGCCCGAGTCATGATAAATTGGGGCAAGTAAAAGGAAACTGTTAAAGGCAAGCTGGCCAAAATTGACATGAGGTCGTTCATAATAATGAAAATGAGAGTGTTGCCCAACAATGCTTTAAAGATATGACGAATATTAATTGTGTTGTTCACGCTTGGCATGTTTTGAAGATTGGAATGACGAAGGCATTTTATTCTGCTATCCAAACACTTTATCCATCGTCAACCCTTTGAGCCTTACTTTAAATTCTTTCATGCCCCTCCTTCGGAATTAGTTGCAAAGACTAGAAACACAAGTTTGAAAGGTAAGAGAAGAAATGGATAAAGAAAAAAAATAAAGAAAAAAAAAAAAAAAAAAAAAAGAAACTTGAAAAAGAGGAATTGGGAACTACGTTTGACCTGATTCCTCAAAGAGGATACGTAGGCGCTTCACAGCTCGGTCATAGTGTAAATAAAGAAATAAAAATCCCCAAGCTAGAAACTGGGGCAGCAAAAGTTGTGTTTATAAAGGAAGATGTAGACTCCGAAGGTTGTAATTTTGAACCCATTTTGTTTTGTTTCGAGCATTTAATACCATTTCTTTCTAGCCTTATCCAAATCCACATTACGGTCCAAAGAAAGACCTTTTGAACAATCTTTAAAAGAGGCCAAGTCAGGCAAATGAGAGAAGTCTTATCAGAACATAACACTCTGATTCCCATTAGAAAAGACTCGGATCTGCAGCAGAAGAAATATGAGAGAATCTTAGCAGTAGCACCACCAATCCCCAGCGGAAAAGTAACACAAATGAGAGAGTCTTAGCGGTGAAAACCTTCACAGGCACCATAAGGCGATGAAAGCTGAGAGAAAACCAAAATGAGAGAGGCTTGGTAGTGATAACCCCTCGGGCACTACAAGTCGAACGAAGGTTGGAAATGAGATAGGAAAGCCCCATGAGAAGATTACAAAAGGCGGTTTAACGACGGATGGTAGGCTATATGTGCATGTCATGTCCATTAGAGTTGGTATCCACGTTTGATAGGGTTATTTTATAATTTTTCTTTTTAGAGAGTCATCCTCGTTTTTGTCTTTTATTCTGTTTCCCTTTATATTTCTCCTTTCATAAAAAATTCCCCAATAGAGTCTGTTTGTAAGAAATGACTTCAAAATTTTCCATCAGCTTTCCAATTATGCAAGACAGAATTTGATTGGTACACCCAAGTGGTATAAGTGAGGAGGGATTAAGCGCAAAGCCAGTGTCCAGAAGGATATTCCCCAGCAATAGGAAATCGACAAAGGGGTGGATCGGTGTGAAAAAGGATATCTCAACGAAGGTTAATGACCTCGAGGCCAAGGCCAATGAGACTCAAAGGTCGGGAAATGCCCATTCCTTAGATATGCCGCCAAAGAAGGGAAGATATCCCCAGCAGAAAGGTATTTTCAGTGACAAGGGTGAACAAAGAAAATGGTTCACCAGTAAAACATGCAAGGTCTTCACGAAGGGTCACTATTATAGGAATTCGGGTGGTCAGTGGAAAACCACGTGGAAAGGTTCGCGAATAAAGAGTCGTCAAGGAAGGCGGGGAAGCAAGAAAGAAGAAAAACTATCCCCAGCATGAATATCATCAAATGATAACATCCCCGGCAGGGTCTGACAATGAAACACAGAGCAGGGAAAGAAGAGGAGAACCATCCCCAGCAAGAGCACCACAACCAGCCACCACATTTTAAAATTAACTAATTTTTCTTTGATTTGAAACAGGAAGAAGAGGGGTTGTTGGCAGAAAAGCATGCCACGAAGAAGATTCTCAAACTGGGGCAGAAAATTTTCTCCCGTTGCCAAATTTTCTCGAAACCAAATACTCGGTTGGGGAAAGAAGCCAGATAATGCGAGGAAATGATTTTTGAACCCGGTTATCTCCAGCAGCTTTGAAAATAAAAAAACAACAAACTGTGATAGAGGAAATTATACCCCCAGCAAACGAGACAAAACGAGGAAGCTTGCGTTTAGAAAAGCAAGAGTCTGGTATCATCCCCAGCAGTTCTCGGAAAAATGAAACACCGATTTCGAGATTTCCCCGGCAGCATTATATCCTACAAGTTTTTCAAGGGAGCAAAGCGCGAGTCCCGAAGGAGGTTTGGAAAGAGGAAGAAGGAAAAGGGATCCCCCGACAGGGTAATCCCCAGCTGATGACATTTCAATCCCCAGCGATTTCGGGAGATAGGTTTTGAAGGAAGTAGAAAAGGAGGAAATAAAGAAGATTTCCCCAGCAGCATTATCCCCAACAGGTAAGTAATCAATTCAAAGATGTCCCCAGCAGTCAAGAGAAAATAACATGACCCAGGAGGAAAGCAATTCCGAAACAAGGTAATTCAGAAGAAAGGATGGCCCAAGAGACGATGCAGGAAGAAGAAAATGGTACAAGAAACAAAGGAAGGCGATAAGGATGGGATGAAATTAGTGAGTTGTAGTTGAAGTCAGGGAGCCCGCCTGAAGAATGGAGTGGCGATTTATTTTGAGTTATAGTTGAAGTCAGGGAGCCCGCCTGAAGAATGGACTGGCGATTTATTTTGAAGTGGCAGTTGAAGTCAGGGAGCCCGCCCTAAGAATGGAGTGGCGATTTAGTTTTGAAGTTATAGTTGAAGTCAGGGAGCCCGCCTGAAGAATGGAGTGGCAATTTATTTTGAAGTTGTAGCTGAAGTCAGGGAGCCCGCCTGAAGAACGGAGTGGTGATTTATTTTGAGTTATAGTTGAAGTCAGGGAGCCCGCCTGAAGAATGGAGTGGCGATTTATTTTGAAGTGGTAGTTGAAGTCAGGGAGCCCGCCTGAAGAATGGAGAGGCGATTTAGTTTTGAGTTGTAGTTGAAGTCAGGGAGCCCGCCTGAAGAATGGAGTGGCGATTTAGTTTTTGAAGTTATAGTTAAAGATAATTTAATCGGAAGTGAAAAAAAACAATTAGAGGTTTTAGATGAAAGCAACAAGAAGAATGAAGCAACAATTGGAAGATTTTAAGTAAGGCAGCAATTTGGACCTAGTCTGAGGAATTATCTCCTAGCGTCAAAATCTTAGTCTAATGAATCTTTCTCCTAAGACATCAAAATCTTAGTCCGATGAATCTTTCTCCTAAGATATCAAACTCAGTCTGATGAATCTTTCTCCTGAGATCACAACAATTTAGACCTAGTCTGAGGAATTATCTTCTAGCGTCGAAATCTTAGTCCGATGAATCTTTCTCCTAAGATATCAAAATCTCAGTCCGATGAATCTTTCTCCTGAGATCGCAACAATTTAGACCTAGTCTGAGGAATTATCTCCTAGCGTCAAAATCTTAGTCAGATGAATTTTTTCTCCTGAGATGGTAATCATTCGATCTATACAGTTCAAGTTTTGGTATTCAGGTGCCCACTTGAAGAATGAAGTGGCAATTTATTTTCGAAGTTTGTTGTTGAAGTCAGGTGCCCGCCTGAAGAATGGAATGACAATTTATGATTAAAGTTTGTTGTTAAAGTCAGAAGCCCGCCAGAAAAGCAGAACGGCGTCTCGGTTTCCAAGATTTGATAAGGATAGTGAACAATCGAAAAGCGACAGAGTGTAACGGAAATCCCCAGCATGAATCAGAAGGAAGGCAACAAGGATCAGAAAAGTTAGATTTAGACTTCGAAGGAGAATAGCTTGAAGATCACAAGTAAGGAAATTCACTTCGGAGTGCAATGCAAGTTAGCCACAAAAGAAGCTTGCGACCAGAATGCGAGTCAACAATCCGAGATGATCAACAAAAGTTAGTCACAATAAAAAAGAGCAAGGAGTTAATCCAAGTGCAGAAGTTGATGAAAGATGTGGTGTGCTCAAGACATGGCCGAGGTCACGAGCACTGCATACCTGGTCTTGATCCGAAAAGCAACACCTACAACTAGCAAGTATCAAGGTTCAAATTTAGAGTCCGCATGAAGCACCAACCAATACTCAAGATCAAGCTTCAGAAGACTTATAGATAGGAATCTTGTAACTAGTAGCCGATAGGCTTAGTTAGTCTTTCTCATGTTTTGATTTTTGATGTAATAGCAGGACCACAGACCGGAACCTCGACGGAACGGAACCTCGGCGAAACGGCACCTCGACCGGCTCTCCACCTTAGTTACTCCATATCCTTACTCACTTCTGAACTACACGTGGCCTGATTCCTTTATAGCCAAGGATATGTAGGCAGCTCAGATACAAGGGCTCGATCACATCCTTTTCTTTTAGTTTAGTCTCTCCGAATAAGGGTCGGGTCAAAACACTTGTCTAATCGTTCTTTGTCTGAAAACTCTTTGTGTTTTCAGTCAAAGAGGGGCAGTTGTAGATGCGTGATTTTGCCCCTACCCGAGAATTTTTATATTTTTAGCGTAAAATATTTAGTTTAGTTTTAATATAGCTATTTTAGCTAAATTTGACTCTTTTACTTTATTTTTACCTTAAAATGAAAAATAACAAAATATGGTTTTATTAATGTTTCGTAGTCATTTTAAACTTGAAAAATACAAAAATAGTACTTTATATTTTTTATCTTTTTATAAAAACGAAAATAATAAAAAAATAGTTTCATTAATATTTTGTAGTTATTTTAAACTTGAAAAAATATAAAAATAGTACTTTATATTTTTATCTTTTTATAAAAACGAAAATAATAAAAAAAATAGTTTCATTAATATTTTGTAGTTATTTCAAACTTGAAAAATATAAAAAAATAGTTTTATTTTAATTATGAGTATTATAGTTATTTTGATTACCTAGGATTAATTAAATAACACCATTCTCGGTTCCGGGCGAAGAATAATATTCGGGTTCAAACTACCCGGTTTTATAATTTTCGGACCTAGCTCGTAATAATCCGAGTCCACCACACGGGGAACATGGACAAAAATAACAAGAAAAAGACAAAAGAAAAAAAACAAGAAGAAAAGACAAAAGAATAAGACAAAAGGATAATGACAAAAGGGGACATTGTTGGGTGGGGTGTTTCATTTTAAAAGAAAAAGAATATGCAATGAAGGGGACTTCACGTGAAGGGGAGGGGAGTTGGAATTTTCTTCTTCTTAAAGAAAGAAGAAGACGACAGAAAACAAGAGGGAAAAACGGGAAAAGAAAAAAGAAGGGGATTGAAAAAATGAAACAAAAAGGATTGAAAAAACAAAGAAAGAAAAAGGAAAGAGAAAGGAAAGAAAACGAAACAAAGAAAGAAAGGAAACAGAAAGAAAAAACATGAAAGAAGAAGAGAAACGAAAGAAGAAGAAAAACGGCAGAAAAGAAAAACCGAGAAAAAAATAATACACACAGTAGGAGGCCACAGTGGAGGAAAAAGTTTTTCTGCTTCGTCAACCTCGTTCTGCCCGTCGAATCGTTTGTTCTTGGTTCCGGTTTGGTTCGAGTTCTGTCCGGAGAGGTCGAGGTTTGAGATCGTCATAAAAGGTTCGTTTTCTCGTTGTGTACGTTGAAAAAAATATGCAGAAATAAAGGTGCATGTTCTTTTTCGATATTGTTCTTCTCGCTAATATTTTGGATCGTTTCGTATTTGATTTAGTTTCGTATGGTTCGGACTATTTTTGTAAATATATGATTTTGTTGAACATGCAATGTCGAAGTTAGCTAATGAAAATGACTAATCCTTCATATGCTCGCCAACTAGTTATGCTTCCGTTGTTTATGTAATTGTTCACCATAGTCTTGAATTTGCTCACTCAGTTTGCTACTCGTATGTTTACTCGAATTGGTTATAGTTGAGCACGATGTTGTCACATTATGGAAATTGGTTCATTATTCTTCAACCGAACGACGGAATTAGATTAAAGGAATCGGGGGTGTATTTCATGGGACCCGACTCCAATTTTGAACATGGTTAAATAAAACGTGTCATGGACTACGGGTGCATTTCATGCAGCGTGGCTTGCAACGTGTTCTAAATAATCTCGAATTAACTCTTAAATGAATATAGCGGAATGTAGTTCTCTTTTAAATTAGAATTAGAGGTGTGCCTCGCCTAACAAAATTATACAAATTGCGGGGCCCTCATAAATGTATATATATAAAAATACTTAGACTTCGGGATCAACCGTATAGCGAATTTTACGGTGTTCTCCAAAGATAATAAATGCGTAGTTGCTTTAATCACGTATTCTAGTACTACCTTCTCAAATACGGGTGCACATTTATGTGACCTAAATCTAAATCTCAACGAAGTCGAAACGTGTCAAAAGTCACGGGTGCACTGGTGCAACGTGGTTCGAGATACGTTTCCACTGCGTTGTAATTCATTTAAAACAATAAACAATAAAAGGGTAATGAGCCCTTAAACAATAAGCGAGACGAGCCTCGCCAAAATAACACGCAAATTGCGGGGCCCTCAACAGACGATTATTACGAAAAATGTTTAGATTCCGGGATGTGCTGTTTAGCGGATTCCACACAAAACGCGTTAGTATCTTTAGGCGCGTATTTAATAATCTTATCTCCTTAAACTCGAGTGCACATTTATGTGACTCAAATCCAAATCTCAACGGAGTCGAGATGTGTTGACAACCACGGGTGCACTGGTGCGACGTGGTTCGAGATACATTTTCACAACGTTGCAATTCTTTGTTAATAATAATAATAATAATAATTCTTATAATAATAATAATAATCAAAAGCGGTTAAAAGTTAAAATTTGCACAGAGGTTAAAGCACATTATAAAATCAGATAAAGAGGCCAAATACGATGATTGAGCGACCGTGCTAGAACCACGGAACCCGAGAATACCTAACACCTTCTCCCGGGTTAACAGAATTCCTTATCCGGATTTCTGGTTCGCGGACCGTAATATAGAGTCAAACCTTTCCTCGGTTCGGGATCAAACCGGTGACTTGGGACACCATTATTTTTCCAAGTGGCGACTCCTGAATTAAATAAGTTGATCCCATTTCGATTGTCCTTTAATTGGAAAAACTCCCTCGCGCTCCCGCGGGCGCGGTAAAAAGGAGGTGTGACAACTAGCACGGATTCTAGGAATAATGGTCGAATTGAAAGCTAAGTCGAAGACCAGTAGAGTTCTGAAGATTAGAACTCTAGATTGAAACCTCAAACTCTGAAATTCAGAACTTAGGACCAAAGATCAGCCTTAATTTTGAATTGCTAAGACTAGAAACCCAAGAGTTGAATCTCAGAAATCTAACTCAATATGTGAATTTTCGAACCCCAAAATTGAGAACCCCCTTTTTCATGCTTTGAAACGGCCTATTTATAGAGTAAATTTGGGGGGAATTTTGAATTAATTATTTCTATTTCCCTCCCCAACTATTATCAATTAAATCCATTAAGGTATAGCAGAATTTTAACAGAATGCATTTGAATCCCTACTAGAAGATTCTAGGTCGTTCCTTATTGTTCTATTGGGCATATTTTACCTAGTTGCCCCCACTTGGTAAGGTTTATTACATTATTACCTTTTAGTTATGCCTAGTCTACCCTTTATTATTCATGTATTTTTAGAAAAATCAAGCACTAAAGTCATTTAGACCCCCATAGGCTCTATGTAATCTACAGAAATATCAATTGCCTTTCCTCTTTTACCCTTTACATTTAATCATATTTACCCGACCTACATTAGGTCTGTTAAGACTTGGGTAATTGACTGTATTTAACATATAACCCCCTAAGACTTGCTTCAAAAATTACCCAGTTTCAAACTACATAACCCTTTCAATGTTAACTACTTTTACAAAGATAACCACTAACCAAAACTCATATTGTGTTGCAAACATAACCATAAAAGACATTTACACATATAGCCAAAATGCGCATAAGCATTCAGAAGTTCAGAAGAAGCCAACATACAAATCACATTGCAAATGTAGCCATATTCATGTTGTTTTGCACAAGTAGCCCTAATTACGACTAACTTTCAGATTAATTAGAACTCAGAGAGACAAATTGATAATGGTTGAATTCCAACTAATCAGAACCCTAATCGAGACAGGATCTGTTGAACAATCACATGAGAATAGCTAATAGCACATGATTTACAAGTAGCTAATATTAGAAATTAAGAATACTAAATCAATTTCAGGCATACATATAATAAGCTTCAGGGCTAATATGAACAAAGAATAGCAAGATATAGAACATAGGTGGATTTAGGGTTTTTGACATTCATAAGGATTTTCTAAGTTCTAAACAGATAAGCACACAAAAAGCTATCGAACAAAAGCAAGTAAAAACACAAAATCCACTGAACAGGTTTATGGTACTTAGCTTTAGGGCTTTTTCTTTCTTTTCCTTTTCTTTCTTTCTTTTCTTCTTTCTTTCTTCTTTCTTTTTTCTTTCGTTCATTCTCTTTCTTATTTCTTGTTTTTTTAGCATTTCAGAGTCTCGTGGCCTCTTAAGTGTCAGATCTTCCAAACATGCTTCTTGGGAGTTTGATTTGAGTATGAGAGGGGTGTTAGAAGACTTAGGATAAGGTTCTGAAGGATTTTTGTTTTGGGTGCTCGCCGGAGTAGGATTTCAGCGAGAATTTTTCTAATATTTGAAGGGTTGAGGTAATATTTGAGGTATATGGTTATGGTGGGGTGATAGATCGTCTTAAGACGGTTCTATAGTGTTAAAGTAGGGGTCTAGTTCATACGTTGGTGGTCGCCGTCTAGGGTTCCGGCGACCGGAATTTCCAGAAATAGGAAACTGGTAGGTTTCTAGGGTAGGGTTAATGGTATTAGAGGTGTTAGAAGGTGGAGATGAGTGTTTGGGGGCTTGGCCTGAG